>WOXC01011983.1:0-64788 GCA_011680675.1 Gymnobelideus leadbeateri
AGAGAGAAAATTCACTGACAAAAAAAGACAACAAAACTCTAACTCAAATCCTTTTTCATAATACACAGAGTGAAAATAGGAAGAATAAGAAGAGAAAGACACTAACATGATCAGTAATCTGTGTGATGTTGGAAGATAGATCTAGGGTCAAGGTTGTAAATAAAAAGGGAAAAAATGTATAAAGGAACCAAAATGGCAGAAAATAATCTGAAAGAGAACATAAAAAGGCTTGATTTTTTTTTCAAATCTTTTACCTGTGGAGAATTTCAATAAGAAAGAAATGGAAGGAAAAGTTCACCTTTTTATATTTGTACAGTCAAATCAGAGGTGACCAAAATATTTGTTATATCTGAAGCATGCAGAGTGACCTATGGCATTCAGTATGTTGGGAACATGAAAATATATGTCCTGCTTTGTGTAGGATTCCCATAATTAGTCACAAGGTGCTAAAAGATGGGAAGTAGGTAGGTAGCTAGGTAGGTAGATAGATAGATAGATAGATGAATAGATAGATGAACATTCATTAAGAGCTCATTATGGGCCTTGACAACTTAAACACCAAACTTTCTAGTACTTACAATTTTATCAATAAGCATATATGCAGATGATATTATATCAAAAGAAGACAATAATATGTTATAGAATAACATAATATATACATATGTGATATGTTATATAATAAAAAACCATAACATAATGAGAAAAATATAACACATATAGAATTTTTTGCTTCATTTTGGTATGAAATATTACAGAGCATGTTTCCTTGGAAGTCAGAAGGACTAGGTTCTATTTCTCTCTCTCTTTCTTTCTTTCTTTCTTTCTTTCTTTCTTTCTTTCTTTCTTTCTTTCTTTCTTCCTTTCTTGTAGTTTTCATCATTCATTTCCAAAAGATTTTGAGTTACAAATTTTTCTCCCCATCTCTCCCCTACCCCACCCCAAAGTAGTGAGCCTACTGAAGGCCCCTTCCCCAAATCTGTTCTCTCTCTCTTTCTCTCTCTCTCTCTCTCTCTCTTTGCTTTTTGGAGGGGGGAAGATAGGGCAGTTGAGGTTAAGTGACTTGCCCAAGGTCACACAGCTAGTTTTTGTGTTGTGTCTGAGGCCTGATTTGAACTCAGGTCCTCCTGACTCCAGGGCCCATGCTCTATTCACTGTGCTGCCTAGGCACCCCAAACTGTTCTCTCTTATATCTTTACCTATACCCCTCTAACTTTCTAGTAGGACAAGATGGGTTTCTATACCCCAGTGCCTGTATTTCTTATTTCCCAGGTGCATATAACATGCATTAACATTTGTTTTTTGAAACTTTAAGTTCCAGGGTTCCCTTCTTCCCTCCTTATCCTCCCACACTGGGAAGACAAGCAATTCAACATAGGTTGTACATGTGTAGTTATGCAAAACATTTCCATAATAGTTATATTGTGAAAGACTAACTATATTTCCCTCCATCCTCTCCTCCCCCCCACTTATTCCATTTTCTACTTTGATCCCATCCCTTTTCAAAATTGTTTGCTTCTAACTGTCCTCTTCCCCAATCTGCCTTCCCTTCCATCACCCCCCTCTTATCTCCTTCTCCCCTCCTTTCCTGTAGGGTAAGATACTCAATTTAATATGTATGTTACTCCCTCCTTAAGCCAAATTCAATGAGATTAAGGTTGACCCATTCCCTTTCACCTTCCTGCTTTTCCATTCCATTGTAACAGTTTTCTATTGCTCCCTTTCCTCTTCTACCAATATATTCCTCTCTCACCTCTTAATTTTATTTTTAAGATATCATTCCTTCATATTAAACCCATCCTTTGCCCTCTGTCTATGGTATACATGTACACACATATGCACATACTCACATATATATTTATACAATCATACACCCTCCTATACATACATATATGTATGTATGTATGTATGTATGTATGTATGTATGTATGTATATATATATATTCCATTCAACTATGCTCATATTGAGAAATGTCTCATGAGTTACAATTATTGTTCTTACATGTAGGGATGTAAATAGCTCAACTTTAATAAGTTCCCTATGATTTCTTTTTCCTGTTTACCTTCTCATGCTTCTTATATATGAAAGTCACATTTTCTGTTCAGCTCTGGATTTTTATCAAGAATGCCTGAAAATCCTCAATTTCATCGAATGATGACATTTTACCCTGAAACATTATACTCAGTTTGGCTGGGTAGATGATTCTTGGTTTTATTCCTAGCTCCTTTGACTTCTGAAATATCATATTCCAACCCCTTCAATCCCTTAAGGTAGAAGCTGCTAGATCTCATGTTATCCTGATTGTGTTTCCACAATAGTAAAATTGTTCCTTCCTGGCTGCTTGCAATATTTTTTCTCCTTGAACTGGGAACTCTGAAATTTGGCCATGATATTAATAGGAGTTTTCTTTTGGGCATCTTTTTCAAGAGGTGATTGGTGAATTCTTTCAACCTATATTTTGCCCTCTGGTTCTATAATATCAGGGCAATTTTCCTGGAGAATTTCTTGAAGGATGATTTCTAGGTATGTATTTTGATTATGGCTTTCAGGTAGTCCAATACTTTTAAATTATCTCTCCTCTATCTAGTTTCCAAGCCAGTGGTATTTCCAATGAGATATTTAATATTGCCTTCTATTTTTTCATTTGTTCAGATATGTTGGTTTCTCATAAAGTCATTGGCTTCCAATTTCTCCAGTCTAATTTTGAAGGAGTTATTCTCTTCAGTGAATTTTGAAATTCATTTTCTATCTGAAATATTCAGCTTTTTAAGGCATTTTTCTCCTCATTGGCTTTTTGGGACTCTTTTGCCATATGAGGTAGTCTATTTTTTAATGTATTATTTTCTTCAGTGTATTTTTGGGTCTCCTTTAGCAGGGTGTTGACATGCTTTTCATGATTTTCTTGCATAGCTTTCATTTCTCTTCCTAGTTTTTCCTCCACTTCCCTTACTTGATTTTCAAAATCCTACTTGAGTTCCTCCATGGCCTATGATCAGTTTATATTTTTTCTTGGAGGCTTTTGATACAGGAGTTCTGACTTCATTGTCCTCTTCCAGTTCAATGCTTTCATCATTTTTGTCCCCAAAAAAGGATTGTATGATCTGATTGTGCTTCTTCATCTTAGCAATTACTTGACTTTTGAGCTCTTTGCCACAGTAGAACTCTTTCACTTTTTATTTGGCATTTATTCATTGAGGAGTCTGGAAACTGCCACAGCTTCTGGTGATTCACTCTCCTAAAGTCTGCCCAGGCTAGTCTAGGCACTGGCCTGGGCCACCCTGGGGCCAGAACCATAGTACACTGGGACTACATTCAGCTCACAGCACTTTTTAATAGACATTTCCTGTTGGCCTGCCAGGATGCCTTCAGTGGGAGATTTTTCCCTCTCTGTCTCTTTGTGGGTTCTGTAGCTTTAAAATTTGTTCAGAGTCAGTTTTTACAGGTATTGGAGATGGTTGAAGCCAGATCTGATGCCGTTTGTGCTTTTATGAATATGTTCTGTTTCTAACTTGGCTATAAGCATTTATGCATTAATGAGATAAATGACCATCCCTCTGGGTCTCAGTTTCTCAATACGTTTAATAGGGGAGTTGGACTCAATAACCTATAAATCTCTTTAAGTCTTTAAATAAACTGGTCCTTTGGGGGGGGGGGGGCAGAGTCAAGATGGTGGAGTACTAATAGCACATCCACAGGACTCTGGCTCCCACCACTTCAAATTTATGTAAAAGGGGACTCTGAACAACCTCTGCAGCTACAAAACCCACAAAATGACACAGAGAAGCTAAGCTCCCACTGACGACAGCCTGGCAGCACAAAAGGGGGCACTGGGAGAGAGGGAATAGAAGGCAATGGGAAATATCTCATGGGAAAAACAACTGACCTGGAAAATAGATCTAGGAGAGATAATCTAAAAATTATTGGACTACCTGAAAACCAGGATGAAAGAAAGTATCTAGAAATCATCCTTCAAGAAATTCTCAAGGAAAATTTCCCTGATGTTTTAGAGCCAGATGGCAAAATAGAGGTTGAAAGAATCCACCAATCACCTCCTGAAAAATATCCCAAAAGGAAAACACCTAGGGATATTTTAGCCAGGTTCCAGAATTCCCAGATTAAAGAGAAAATATTACAAGCAGCCAGGAAGAAACAATTTCAATATGGTAGAAACACAATCAGGATAGCGCAGGATCTGGCAGCTTCTACACTGAGGCATCAAAGGGCTTGGAATATGATATTCCAGAGGGCAAAGGAGCTGGGATTCAAACCAAGAATCACCTACCCAGCAAAACTGAGTGTCTTGTTTCAGGGGAAAATATGGTCATTCAGTGGAATAGAGGACTTTCAAGCATTCTTGAGGAAAAAAAAAAACAGAGTTGAATAGAAAATTCGACATTCAGACACAAGAAGTAAGATATGCTTGAGAAGGTAAACAGGGAAAAGAAATCATAAGGAACTTATCAAAGTTGAACTATTTACATTCCTACATGGAAAAATGATAACTCTAACTTATGAAACCTTCCTCAGTATGAAAATAGTTGAAGAAGGGTACATGGACATATTCATATATATATATATATATTCATATATATATATATATATGAATATGTTTATATATGTTTACAGGTGTACATAGATAGAGAATGCAGGTCGAATTTAATAGGAAGGTATGATACTTAAAAAGTGAAATTAAGGGGTGAGAGAGGAATATAATGAGAGGAGATGGGGAGAAACAGAATAAGGAAAACTATCTCATATAGAAGAGGCAAGGGAAAATGGTTACAAGGGATGGGAAGAACAGGAAGGCAAAAAGACGAAGCCTTATTCTCATTGAATTTGGCTCAGGGAGAAAATGATATACACACTAAATGGGATATCTCACCCAACAGGAGATTAAGGGGGGAGGGGATGGGAGGTTGGTTGATGGAAGGGAGGGCAGGCTGGGTGGGAGGGAAGTTAGAAGCACCCACTTTTGAAAAGGGACAGGATTAAAGTAGGGAATAGAACAAGTGGGAGGTGGGATAGGGGGGAGGCAAATATAGTTAGTCTTTTACAATATATCTACTATGGTAATGTTTTACATAGCCATACAACATATACTGAATTTCTTGTCTTCCTAGTACAAGTGGGTGACAAGGGAGAAAGGGAATGAATCTGGAATTCAAAGTTTTTAAACCAAATGTTTAAAAATATATAAATACTATTATTAATACTATCTCACATATCTTTGGGAAATAAGATATAGAGGCATTGGGGCATGGGTATTCACCTTGCCCTACTGGAAAAGGTGAAGGGGGTAGGTATGGGAGAAGATATGGGAGAGAGCAGATAAGATGAGGGTAAATTCTGTGGGACTGCTATTCTTGGGTGGGGGGTAGGGAAAAATGGGGAAAAATTGTAACTCAAAATCTGGTGGAAATGAGTGATGTAAACAGAATTTAATAAAGCATTTGAATAAAATAAAAATAAAATGGTCCTATGACTGTAATAATCTCTCTGATATCTGGGGATGCTAAGTGGTGCAGTGAATAGAGCACCGGCCTTGGAGTCAGGAGGACCTGAGTTCAAATCCGGCCTCAGACACTGACACACTTACTTGCCATGTGATTTTGGTCAAGTCACTTAACTTCAGTTGCCCTCCAAAAAGCAAATAATAATAATAATAATAATAATGATGATGATGATGATGATGATGATGATGATGATGATGATGATGATGATGATGATGATGATCTCTTTTATTTGAATTTATGGTAACCTGAAGAATTGCAAAGACAAAATAAGACATAGTCATTTCCCTCCTAGAACATAACCACCTAATAGGGTTCAAAATAATATATGTAGACAATTAAGTTTAATGAAAGTAGTCTCTACTGTTCCTATGTGTAACAGAAGTACATAAGAGCAGGATAGCAAGTCACATAGTGTAAGTGACTCTAGGACAGAAAACTAATGCATAATTGAAATGAGAGAAATTTTCAAAGTAGATGGTTTCTGAGTTGGGCTTGTAGGCAGGGAAAAGGTTTCAGAAGGCAGAGGTGCAGGGCAAAGGCAGAAAGGACTTTTCAGCAGTGGAGAGCAGTCTGTACAAAGGTATGAAGAGAAAATAGGACAAGTTTGGGGAAGTGATGAATAGTCCAGATGGCTAGACTGCAGACAGTGTGCTGGGAAGAATGATCAAATAAAGCTTGAAAGTTAAATTGGAGACAGATTGTGAAGAAGGTCCTTGAATGCCAGAGTAAGGCATTTGTATTATATTTAGTGGATAATGAGGAACTGCATCTAGATGATCCAATCATAACAAAGTAAAAATAGAACCTCTAGCTTAAATTTGTGACTATAATAAGGCCAAATTCCTTATTTTGTGACATGGTGGGAGGAATGTAAGCTTTAGAGTCAGAACACATGGATTTGCGTCTCACCTATGCCACTGAATATGTACATATAATGTGTCACCTTTGGCAAGGTACTCTATGTGCCTTAGTTATCTGATCTGTAAAATAGTTTGACTAGATGATTTCTAAAGTTTCCTTTGACCCTCATTCCATGATCTTCTGATGCTATTTATTATCGTTATGAGAGGTAGCATATAGTATATTAGAAAGACAGTTAATCGGGGGGCGGAGCCAAGATGGCGGAGTAGAAACAGCTTGTCCAAGCCTCTCTGCCCCCAGATTCTCCACAAACTATGTAAAAAAGGACTCTGAAAAACTTCTGGAGCCCCAGCACCCACAGAACGACACAGAGAAGCTAACCTCCCGCTGAGGACAGCCCATCACCCTGCAGGAAGGACCAGCGCAGCGGTCTGGGAGCCGGCAACGCGCAGAGCACAGAGCGCAGGAGCTGAGCCGAGCCGAGCCCAGGTCCACGTGAGCCGAGGTTTTAGCCCCAGGGCGGCAGGGCCAGCAGCTGGCTGGAGGAACCCCAGAACACCAGGAACTGTGGCGACCCCAGAATTATCAACATAGACTTGCCTAGGACAAAGTAAGAGGTTAGTGTCCTATGGACTTTGGGACCTGTATTTGGGGAATGCGTCAGCTCCCTCCCCTGGGGGCTAGAAGCAGCTGAGGAGACACGCCATTGCGTAGTTTTCTTAGGCATTTCCGGCTCCCAGCCTACAAATCGTGGGGAGATCCAGCGATCTGTCTTGGGGGGTAATCGCTCTTGCTTTAACCTCCCTGGATCTGGATTGTGATCTAGGGTGGAAGTCGTGGGTGGGTTTACAGCTTGCCAGAAACGGAAGTTGCCCCCCACACGTTCGGGACGAAAATTCCTCTAGCTGGCCTTAAAGCCATAGTGTGGCAACAAGCCCAAAAGTCAAGCAATTAAGTGGCAACATGCCAAGGCAAAGGAAACAGAAAAATGCAACCCTAGACTCTATTTTGGGGGCATAGAGCGGGAAAAGGACTGTGAGGTCAGAAGTCCTGCTCCAAAAGCCCCAGGGGAAAACATGAGCGGGTTGCAGGCCATAGAGGACCTTAAGAAGGACTTTAAAAATCAAATAAGAGAAGTGGAGGAAAAATTAGAAAGAGAAATGAGAAGGATGCAGGAAAAGTATGAAATGAGGGTCAACAGCCTGACTGAGGAAAACAACACCTTAAAAAATAGACTAGCTCAAATGGCAAAGGAGGCCCAAAAGGGCATTGAGGAGAAGAATGCCTTAAAAAGTCGAATTTGCCAGATGGAAAAGAATCTCAAAAGTTCACTGAGGAGATTCATTCCTTCAGAGTTAGACTGGAGCAAATGGAAGCTAGTGACTCTATGAGAAATCAAGATGCTGTTAAGCAGATCCAAACAAATGAAAGATTAGAAGGCAATGTGAAATATCTCATGGGAAAAACCACTGACCTGAGAATAGATCCAGGAGAGACAATTTAAAAATTATTGGACTACCTGAAAGCCATGATCAAGGAAAGAACCTAGAAATCACCCTTCAAGAAATTCTCAAGGAAAATTGCCCTGATGTTTTAGATCCAGAGGGCAAAATAGAGGTTGAAAGAATCCACCGATCACCTCCTGAAAAAGATGCCAAAAAGAAAACTCCCAGGAATATTATAGCCAGGTTCCAGAATCCCCAGATCAAGGAGAAAATACTACAAGCAGCCAGAAGAAACAATTTCAATATTGTGGAAACACAATCAGAATAGCCCAGGACCTGGCAGCTTCTACACTGAGGGATCGAAGGGCATGGAATATGATATTCCAGAGGGCAAAAGAACTGGGAATGAACCCAAGGGTCACCTACCCAGCAAAACTGAGTATTTTGTTTCAGGGGAAAATATGGTCATTCAGTGGAATAGAGGACTTTCAAGCATTCTTGAGGAAAAAACCAGAATTGAATAGAAAATTTGACATCCAGACACAAGAAGGAAGAGATGCCTGAGAAGGTAATCAGGGAAAAGAAATCAAAAGGAACTTATCAAAGTTGAACTATTTACATTCCTATATGGAAAAGCAATAACTGTGACTGATGATATCTTTCTCACTATGAAAATAATGGAAGAAGGGGGTGTGGTCATATGAATACATATGTGAATGTATGTGTATATGGTTACAGTTATATATGGATAGAGGGCATAGGTTGATTTTTTTGGGAAGGGAGAGTACTCAAGGGATGAAATTATGAGGTGAGAGAGGAAAGTGGCAAGAGGAGATGGGGAGAGCCATGGTAGGGTAAACTATCTCATGTAGGGGAAGTGGTTGCAAAGGAGGGGGAGAATAAGGAAGGCTAAAAAGGCAAAACCACATTCACATTGAATTTGGTTCAGGGAGAAAATGACATACATACTAAATGGGATATCTCAACCTGCAGCAGGATAGGGGGAAGGGGGATGAGAGGAGGGATGATGGATGGGAGGGCATCCTTGGGGTGAGGGGAGGTTGGAAGTACCCACTATAGAAGAGGGACAGGATCATGTAGGGAATGGACCAGGTGGGGGTGGGATGAGTGGGAGGGAATTATAAGCAGCCTTGTACAATATATCTACTATGATAATGTTTTGCATAGCTAGACATGTACAACATATACTGAATTACTTATCTCCCAAGAAGGAATGGGTGACAGGGGAGGAAGGAAATGGATCTGAAATTCGAGGTCGTAACATTAAATGTTTCAAATATATATTTAAATACTATTATTAATACTTTTTTGCCTATAATTGGGAGATAAGATGTGCAGGCATTGGGACACAAAGATTCATCTTCCTCTAATGGAAAAGTCGATGGGGTTATGGGAGAAGGTATGGGAGAGAGCAGATTGGAGGAAGTGATATCTTGTGGGACTGCTATTCTGGGAGGTTGGGTAGGGGAATAATGGGGGGAAAATGATTGTAACTCAAAACCTGGCGGAAATGAATGATGTAAAACAGAAGTTAATAAAGTATTTGTTTAAAAAAAAAAAGAAAGACAGTTAATCTTATAGTTCAAAAGACTAGGATTCAAGTTCTACCACTAACATACTAGCAAACTGATTACAGGAAAAAAAAAAAACTCCCTTAACCTACCAGGGATCTAGGCAATTGTCTAAAAATATAACTTAATGTACTGATCTGTTTCAACATTACTTACACTGGTGAATAGACAGTTCTGTACTAGGGGATAACACCCACCCACATACACAAATAAGAATAAACCCTATCTTTCCATTAACAATCATGCTCCTAATTGTGGCTGGGGTATCATATTGTTAAAGTCATATCTGATTTGAAGATAGTTTCTAATTATGGAAATTCAAACTGAGATTGTCAATCTAGATATTAATTCTTAATGTAGATGACCCAAACCAATTTTATTAACATATTTTAAATGGTGCAAAGATTACATAGAGATTCTTAATGAACTACATGTAATATACTATGGGTAAAAATGTTCAAATGATCACATTATCCACTGGAAATTTTCCATCAGACATATGTGTTATATATAGCTTTATCTTCTATCCCTCTTCAAGGTTTTCTTATCCCTGTTATGAAGTGCATTTATTCATAGTGTATAGATTATTCTCTCTGTTTTAAGTGAAACATCTGTGCGTTACCACCCGCCTACTTCTACCCCTACAAAAATGTGGATCCTGGCAAGCTAACAAGTACAAACTGACACACCAGATATACATAACTGTAGGTGGGCTAAGGCCCTTCCATCTGCAAAATGCACCACTTACCCATCACATGACAAAGGTTAGGTGGGTTTAGAGAAATATATCCTAGGCAAAAATTAAATAAAATTGAGTAGCTTATTTTCCCACTTTTATCATATGAATAGGTAGGCAATTATTTTTGTTTTTTTGTATTGTAGTTATGTTGCTGAATACAGTTGAACTTAGTATAGTCCCAGATAATAATTTTTCTAGTAATTCCTTCAATTAAATCATATGTATACATGCATATGTCTCTATATGTATACATACATACATACCTGTGTATGTATGTGTAGTGGCAGCTAGGTGGTGCACTGGTTAGGGTGGCAGGCCTAAAGTCAGGAAGACGAGTCTTCCTGAGTTTAAAGCTGGCCTCAGATACTTACCAACTGTAGCAGTCTGGTCAAGTCACTTAACCCTGTTTGCCTCAGTTTCCCTCATCTATAAAGTGAGCTGAAGAAGGAAATGGCAAATCACTTCAGTATCTTTGCCAAACAAACTTCAAATGCCATCGCAGAAAGTCAGGCATGACTGAACAATAATATATATATATGTGTGTGTGTGTGTGTGTGTGTGTGTGTGTGTGTGTGCACGCGTATGTATATATATGCATATGTGTATATATCCTACAAAGTGAGTATTTATATGCATTGCTTAGGGAAGTGCCTTTCCTAGACCTCCCTAAAATTCTTACACCAATGAAATCATAGGTGCCCTGTACCCCTCCAGAAAAATTATATAAAATTGATAAGATTATTTTATTCTTTCCTCAATGATAGAATCTATTTGTAGGATATTATTCCTAATTCTTCATATTGTACATGCCTTATAAAAAAGCATGTGATCTCTAATTATTTACCACTGCAATTTTACAACAACATAGCTAAAATAGACAGGAGCCTCATCTTTTCCTTAAAAATGCTAAAATATCTCAGTGAAGGAACCCTAAATATGGAATCAGAAAAGGCCTAGTTTTGAATACAACTTCTGATGCTAGTTTTGTGACAATGGTCACGACACAGCATCTGGAATATCATGGTCCTCACTTGAAAAATGGGAATAATAATAGTTACAGTACAGATTTTGCAGGATTATTCTGAGGCTCAGATGAATTAAGGTATATGAGGAAGTGATTTTTAAAATAATATAAATAATTAATATTATATTAATAAGTGGTTAGCTTTGTCTATAAACATTCCTACAATTCACTCTATTATTTTTCCTCAAATGCTTGCCTGGATTGGTTTTATACTTGGATTACTGAAAGATGTTTAATTGAGTACAATCAAATACCTTATTTTTTCCAAAGTTTGTAACTTCTTTGAGAGAATGGACTGTGCAACAGACATGGTTCCATGGTTAAACAATTAATATTAATACTCTCGACGCATCATTTAAGTCATTCTTTAAATATTTATTTACCATACTGTAAATATGGCCTGTGGTGAATCACTGTCAGGATTATGGTGGTATCAACAACAACCTGTAAATATGGAATGCTTCCTCTTTTTTCCCCTTATGGTAGAGACTTATGCATTAAAAGGTCAAACTGAGATTAAAAAGAATTTTTTAGTTACTCAGTCTATTACATTGCACATAAACTAGGAGAAACAAACCAATAATGGTATTTTGGCAACTAGGAGCAGTTTTCTTCAATCCAAAATGCCCAATTGAAGCAACTTCATATGAATTAGCTGAGGAAGTTTTCTAGTAAATTTCTGACAAACCACTGTGCCCACAGTAGACATAAGACTAAGAAACTGGTAGATGATCAGTAGGTTAGTATTTCTTTAAAAAAACATTCAAGACTAAGCTTCTTACGCTGCAAGAAGAGTAGCAGAATTGTATCCACTCATAAGGTAATCTGGATATTTATCAGCCCTCAGTCCAGAATCTTTAACCTGCTGCATTATTTTTGGACGTGGGCCACTTAGTCCTTCTTTGAATAGCCTCAAGGAACTCTGCTGGGACATCACCAGTCACCTTGACCTTTGTCTTGTCAGTGGACATCAATGACTCTGTAGAAGTGAGGGAGGTTGAAGGCTTTGTGTAGTTCTGCCTCCTTTAAATCCAACTCACATGCAAATCAAGACCTCATGGTCATGATATCAGTGGTCTTCTTGGAGAAGGAAGCATGAACAATAACAACATGGCCCTCTGTTGCTAAGTGCTCAACACATTGAGCCTAGATTTATTCTGAACCCCCATGAACTTTAATCCATTTTATCTCAGAACCCCTGAATTCAAGTGACGTACCAAATTCAATATTCCCAGTAGCAGTTTGTGCCACCACACCTGGCTAGTTAAGAAATGCATTAAAATAAACAAACAAAAATCTGAAACGAATTCTTAGATAGCCCTAGAGATTTCCATGATGCTTAAAATAGTCAGTATCCTTTAATCATTAAAGTAATTAGAGGATAAATTGTGAATGCCTATATTATTTAAGGCATAGAAGTGCAAACAATGAAAAAGCAAAAACATAAGACAGCCTTTGTTTCTGCAGTAAAGTAGCTTCTTATTTAGTTTATTGGAATAGACGAGCATGTCGAGACATAATTGACTAGATGAGGCAGGAAGTGACAAGTACACAATGGTTAGAGAAAAGAATTTCTGTATTTCTATAGAGGAAGAAAGAGCTATCATTTTGTCTGGTATGGTCATGGATGGAATCACAAAGAAGACAGAGTTGAGCAGGACCTTAAGAATGGATGGGGTTTTTGAGAGAGAGAAAAGTAGAATAGAGTAATCTAGGGACGGTGAGCAGGACAATTCACCTGGAGCAGATTGTTTATAAAAGGAAGAAGCAGGAAAGAATAAAGCCTTACCTTATAGACAATTAAAAATCACAGTAAGGGAGAGACAGAGAGAGAGAGAGAGACAGAGAGAGACAGAGACAGAGAGAGAGACAGAGAGAGAGAGAAAGACAGAGAGACAGAGAGAGACAGAGACAGAGAGAGACAGAGAGAGACAGAGAGACAGGGAAAGACACAGAGACAGAGAGAGACACAGAGACAGAGAGAGAGACAGAGAGACAGAGACAGAGAGAGACAGAAAGAGAGACAGACAGAGAGAGACAGAGACAGAGAGAGACAGAGAGACAGAGAGAGACACAGAGAGACAGAGACAGAGAGACAGACACAGAGAGACAGAGACAGAGAGAGAGACAGAGAGAGAGACAGAGAGAGACAGAGAGAGAGACAGAGAGAGACAGAGAGAGAGACAGAGAGACAGAGAGAGACAGAGAGACAGAGAAAGAGACAGAGACAGAGAGAGAGACAGAGAGACAGAGACAGAGAGACAGAGAGAGAGACAGAGAGAGACAGAGAGAGACAGAGAGACAGAGAGACAGAGAGAGAGAGACACAGAGAGACAGAGACAGAGAGAGATAGAGAGAGACACAGAGAGAGACAGAGAGAGAGACAGAGACAGAGAGACAGAGAGAGACAGAGACAGAGAGACAGAGAAAGATACAGAGAGAGAGACAGAGAGACAGAGACAGAGAGACAGAGAGAGAGACAGAGAGAGAGACAGAGAGAGACAGAGAGACAGAGACTGAGAGAGACAGAGAGACAGAGACAGAGAGACAGAGAGAGACACAGAGAGACAGAGACAGAGACAGAGAGACAGACACAGAGAGACAGAGACAAAGAGAGAGACAGAGACAGAAAGAGAGACAGAGAGAGAATGGATATTTTTGGAAGATAAATCTAGCTGTGATATGCATGATATGTTCTTAGTGTTCTTAGTTTATTTGTTTTGGGGGGATGAGGTTAGGGATGAGAGGAAGGTGAAGAAAGTAAATATATGGAGATCAATTAATTTGACCAATGAAGCCATAGGATAAAAATATTAAAAGATAGAAGTTCAAGTCCAATGTTCTCATTTTATAGCTAAGGAAACTGGAAAAGAAAGAAGTTAAATTATTGCCCAGTCACATGACTAATAAACCCCTAATTCCAATGCAGGACATCATCTCCCATACATAATTGCTGAGTTAAAATGGACTACAATAATTGAAATGGCTACTAATGTTAAATAAAACTGGTATCTGTTACAAGATTCTAAAAGAAGTTAAAAAGGAATGGTCTGTGAATGCAATGTTATGGATTGTTGTTGTCCTAGGAGTGGATGGGTTGTGTAATAAATAGAGCACTAAGCTTGAAAAAAGGAAGAATCAGTTCATGATTCAAATCCTGTCTCAGACATTCACTAGACCCTGGGCAAGTCATTTAAACCTGTTTGCCTCAATTTCCTCATCCGTAAAATAAAGCTACAGAAGGAAATGACAAACCTCTCCAATATTTTTGCTAAGAGAACCCCAAATCAGGTTAGAGTCAGATATGACTGAAATAACTAAACAGTCATGTCAAAAATGCCAATGTCGGGGAGGCTAGGTGGTGCAGTGAATAGAGCGCCGGCCCTGGAATCAGAAGGACCTGAATTCGGAGCCGGCCTCTGACACTTAATCCACACAAACAAAAAACCTTGCCGTGTAACCTTGGGCAATTTACTTAACCCCAATTGCCCTAAAGGGGCGGCTAGGTGGCGCAGTGAGTAAGAGCGCCGGCCTCGGAGTTTGGATGACCCGAGATCAGATCCGGCCTCAGAAAATGAGCACCCACGCATAAATAATGACTAGCCGTGTAACCCTGAGCAAGTTACTTAACCCCAATTGCTTTAAAAAAAAAAAATGCCAATGTCACAAAGTGTGGACTCCATTTTCATTAAAAATTCCATGAAAGTTTCTCTCCATTCCATCAAATGCAGGTCATAATTTTGACTAAAGAATAAAACTCAAACAAATTTTGAGGAAAAAAAATTATGATCTGAACAATTATGACCACCTTTTATAAGGTTAAATTTTTTTAAACATTGCATTCACTATTAGAGTGTTTTAAATCTAATTATACCTGTTTTGACATTCTCAGTAAAGAGGGAGAGGATTAAAAAAAACTGCAAAAACATTTAGGAAAAGAAATAAACAGCAGCAGCTGGAGAAAAACATGAAGTGGAAGAAGACTTGATAAATACAAAACCGCTCAAGCAATTAAAAACTTCATAACTCAAACAAGTATAATTCTCACATATTGACCAACTTGCAAATGACTTTTTCAAGAATATTTTTTGTCGACTTTACCTTTACACTCTTTAAAAAAAACCCTTATATTTCTATTATTGACTTTGGTATCAATCTTTATTTTTCTTTTTTTCTTCATATTGAAGTTAGTTGATGAAAAAGAGGAGATAAATATAAGGGAACAAACAAGAGAAGCTTAGAAAAAGAGGGATGTCTCTGTGATCCTATTTATACTTGTTTATTCATTTTCTCCTATTATCCACTCTCCTTGTCATATTTTCTGAACTGTCTGTTTTTTGTTTTACTCCTCTATGCCAGGAGAACCAAATTAGGGTTCTAATAAGAAGATCAAGGGAGAAGAAACTTAAAACCAGTTTTCCATTAGTCTGGATAATGAATGAATCCTGTGAAGTGGATGCACTATTTGAATTGGATCTGTATTTTTTCCATTGGGTTAAAACCAATTACTATATTTCACATAATTATAACTTCAAATAGTGAGAATTTGAGTATACATGGCTACTTCATGAAAGCCATTATTTGCACTAATTGGGATCTAGTTGTCACCTGAGCAACTGTGTAGCAATTTTATTTATATTGCCCCAAATCTCAAATTGATTTTCTAAATTAGAATACTTTAACTTCTTATTAAAGGAAATAATCCTTGCTAAAGTATATATGCATGCATTGCTGGAGTTTAAAAAACAACAACAACAACAAGTTTTTATCTATCCCTATATCGGTTTTTGTCTGTCTGTTGGGGAAGGAGAAGGGGGGGGGGTGCATCAAAAAATGATGGCTTACTGAAAGTCAGAAGATGCTGTCCCTTTTATGATCTGTAAGAACCATAGTAATGGTTCACCAAATTTTTACTGGGGCTGTCTAGTCCAGTGCTTTTTTTTTTTTTATTTCTGTTTTTAGGAAGCAGAAGAGTATTTCTCCACTCCACCCAATTGATTCACCAGAGCAAGAACGGTGCCTTGCTTAAGAAAAAATAGCAATTAGTGTGTGCTTACCTAGGTAATCCTGAGACAGGACTTTAAGACTCTGGAGGAATTCAGCGGTCTTCATTTTACTCCCCAGCACATAGGTCAACTGAATCATTTTGTGGGTCAAGATTATAGAATTCTGAAGTTTGAATTAATGTATCAGTGTCCTAGTAGAAAGAGGAGATGGCCATTTCCTAGATTACTCTATGGCTGAAATAGTTTGTGTGATGACTGTAGGCTGAAGGACTAGAGAAATCCAAAGTCATGCTCAAATTGTCCAGGACCTTTTGAGTCACTTGGGTAATAGAAATCCAAAGTTAAAATGAATACCTATTCAATAGTCCAGTAAAGGTCCTTTAGAAGTCTTAGCTATAGGGATGGAGGGATATGTAACATATAGTAAGTATAATGGGCTAATTGTGTATGTTTTCTATATTTCTGTTTTTGTATCTATGAGTCTTTTGGGTCTGAAACATTTTTTAGTCGGGAAAATGAAAAGGTGCTTATTACTTATATGCAACATTGAATAGCATTTTTATAAGGGAACTTCTGAGTTGTTTTTTGGTAAAATTTTGACATGAGAATTGTTAAACTTTGTTTTAGGGCTTTCTGAAAGGTTTCTCTAGAGTGAAGTCAATTGACAAAGGAGAAATTCTGACCTCATTTTTGGGGTAAGGTTCTCCTCCTCAAATGAATTCAGTTTCTTGTGAACACAGAACTAGAGCACTCCAATGTCTTGGTAGGGGAGTGGCTGGGACTTAGAGGCACATTAATTTTAACTGGTATTGATATGTTCATTTTTGACATAATTTTTATTTCCAAAACACACCTCCCTTTTCCCCTTTCCATATAATCATCGCTTGTATCAGACTAAAAAAAAAAAAAAGAGAGAGAGAGAGAGGAGAAAAGCAGCATTGCAAAACTCACCACCACATCTGCTAAATAATAAAAATATGTTATAATGTTTTATCCCCTATAGTTTCCCAGCTCTACAAAATAGAGTGGGAAGGTCATTTTCTTATCTCTTTTTTGGGATGAAGATAAATCATTATAAGTACCCTTTTTTAAATTTGTTCTTTCCATCAATATAATGTCTGAATATATGGCTTGCCTGGTTCAACTACTACCCTTTGCATCAGTTCACATAAGTCTCCCTGTAGGGATAAGGGTGAAGATTAAACCTTCAATTTCATTGGTATAAAGAACTGCTCCCCAATTGCCCTAAAGGGGCGGTTAGGTGGCGCAGTGAGTAAGAGTGCCGGCCTCGGAGTTGGGATGACCCGAGATCAGATCCGGCCTCAGAAAATGAGCACCAATGCATAAATAATGACTAGCCATGTAACCTTGAGCAAGTTACTTAACCCCAATTGCTTAAAAAAAAAAAAAATTAATTAAAAAAAAAAAGTCCCACTACAAATTCAGGTCAGCAACTTTTCTGTAGCAAATAATCTTAGTAACTTGCATAGTATACTATGAAGATACATAACTTGTTCAAGATCACATAATATGTATTAGAGGTTGGACCTGAACTCAGGTTTTCCTCTTTTTGAGACAAATTTCTATCTCTTGTGCCATAATTCTCCATATTCATCATTTCTTACAGAGCCAAAATATTTCATGGCAATAATACATCAATCAATCTATCAAAGAATATTTATGAATCATCTACTATAATTCAGGCACTGTGCTGACAATAACAAGGAATGAAATAATCTTCACTCTCAAGGAATTTATAATTTCAATTTATTTAGCTATTCCTTTAGAGATATCTGTGTGAGTAAATGTTCTCTCTTTTGGTTAACAAAGAAAAACAATCCAAAAAGTTCAATTCACTTTTATTTAAGTACTTCAAGGATAAATAATTTTATAAGCATGGAGATTCTCTATGCCAATTAACCAAACAAGAAATCAAAAAGCTTTTATTTATTTATTTATTTAATAAGATTGTATTAAAGGGGCGGCTAGGTGGCGCAGTAAGAGCGCTGACCTAGGAGTTGGGATGACCCAGGATTGAATCTGGCCTCAAAAAATGAGCACCCACACATAAATAATGACTAGCCATTTAACCTTAAGCAAGTTACTTAACCCTAATTGCTTTAAAAAAAAAGATTGTATTATAAAGCAGAGACTGTGATAAGCACTGATAATATAAACAAAAGCAAAGCAGAAACAAACAAACACAATCTTTCCAATCTATTTATTTTACAAATATATGTAAATCAGAAACTACAAGATAAATGCAGAGTAGATAAAAAGGCTGTTGTGTTTTTCATTTGTTTTTGAGGAGGATCAAGGCATCAGGAAAATGATGACATGCCTTGCAGTTGGCTTTGATTTGAGTGAGGGAGAGCTGTACAAGGTCACCAGCCTCACTTTCTCCTCCAGAGCCATCTGGGTCCAGTGACCAAATATTCATCAGGATGACCTGAGATGACCCAGGATGCAATGGGAAACCCTGGCCCTTTTAGGCTAAGGCCTTTTACAGGTACTCACTTAGAGTGAGGTAATGCCCATTCAATGAATAGACCTCTTTAAGAAGTGAGTCAAGAGATGGCTCCTTTAATTAGAAAAAAATGGAAAAAATGAAGCTGGGAGGGGAAGATCTTCAGGGTTGCTGTTCCAAAGAGAAACAGTAACCATTGACATTCACTCTAAGGCAGGAGAGCCCACAATACAGTCATTAAGTGGAACTTGGGCAGAGACATATTGTGGTTCAATCTATGAACTTAACTTGGGGCTTCCTTCCTTCCTTTCTTCTCTCCTTCCTTCCCTCCTTCCTTTCCTCCTCTCTCTCACTCTTTCTCTCTCTCTTCTCTCCTCTCTCCTTCCTTCCTTCCTTCCTCCCTTCCTTCCTTCCTTCCTTCCTTCCTTCCTTCCTTCCTTCCTTCCTTCCGTTCTTTCTTTCTTTCTTTCTTTCTTTCTTTCTTTCTTTCTTTCTTTCTTTCTTTCTTTCTTTCTTTCTTTCTTTCTTTCTTTCTTTCTTTCTTTCTTTCTTCTCCCAGTTGACTCCGAAGCTCACAGATTGGACCACAATAGTTCCCTGCTCAAGCTCCAGACAAAAGGTAACTTTAAATGGGATGACACTGAAAGGATGAGGAAAGGCTGTCTTAAGAAAGTAGAGCTCAATAAAATCATGAGTAATTTATAAATTAGTAGATGCTCTCATAGAAATGAACCTCTCTCTTACACTAGCTAGATTGGTCCTGAGGCATATAGTTTATCACTAAATCCATCACTGAAAGCCTTTCCAACTTGGTGGACCTACTGGAGTTTTGTTCTATTTGCATAGCTTCTAAGAACCTAGAGTCACATCTCTGTGAGTAAAAGGTGTCACAGAAATATTTTGGTTCCCAAGCGGGTTGTTATTTTTTTCTTTTATCTGGACAATTGTCTCTATGCTGGTTGTAAATGTCTACCATACTTCTCACCAGATTAAAATGGAAAATTACAAACAAAAATGCTTATGGACTCTAAAAGATAGATACATGCATTACTTTGGGGTATTCTTCCCAATCATTTTTTTGTGTTTTTTAATATAATATGTCTGACATTATATTGGTTTGGTTGAGAATCTGTCCAAATTTCCAAATATAGGGAAAAGTATTTAATCTGATTTTAGATCTCCTTTAGTATTTCCCTACCACCTTCCATAAACATTTTTCATTTTCTTTTTAGACCATCATATTCTATCAGTAACAAGAGAACTGAAGTAGGTAGGGATCATTCCAGTTAAGCCAACAAGTGGTTATTTACTCCACCTGAATTTAATCTCTTATGCTCATGAGGGATGACAGATTGGATGCACATGGAGTAAATAAGTATGGACCACAGATGGATCTTCTTTTCATGAGCTTATTGCCTGGTTTCTAGCTTATGCTATAATTTTGAAAGAGAAACAAGAGAAGCAAAGGAAGTTGTAATTATAGTGAAGAATATTTACTTAGAATCACTTCTTTCTCCAATTTCCTTTGGAAGGTACTTAGGAACTTATTACTATTTAAGATGAAAACTAAAGGAATGCACAAGAGACTAATGCATCTGGAAGGGAAAAACAGAGGCAATAACAGGGAGAGCTTTCTTTCTGATGCAAACAGAAGCATGGTTTTTCTTAGCAAAAAATAGCAAAGCTGAAATATCATACACACATACACATACATATATGCATGTGTATATATATAGATATATATATACTTATCTATATATCTCTATACATATATATCTTTATACACACATATACATATACACATAAATCTATATCTACATACATAAAGCTGCATATACAAAATATCCTTTTTGGGGCCAGAAACTTACCTCCTTTTTTCCTAATACCTATCGTTTTCTTTTCATTTTCTCCCTTTCCTTAATAGTTGGTCCCCTCAGGCAGCTGCCTTCCATGGTTGCTCTGCACCAACCATTGCTAATCACTGCTTATGTTAAATGTAATGTTTTCACAGCTGCACATAGGATTTTTAAATAGCAAAGGTGCACTGAAACCATCCCCAGTAATTAATAAATACAATCATAATAATTTGTACTTATATAAAATCTTTATTCTAAGCATACCAAAGTGCTCTACAAATAAATATATGTCACTACCATAATTTTTTACAGATGGGAAAATCTTCAGACCTAGGTTAAAGATCAAATAAGGGACTTTATCCAAGATCATTCAACCAGCCAGTAGGGTAACATGGATGAAGACACAGGACTCCAACCAGACTCTTTTTGTTTGTCCTTTATTATACTATACTCTCTAGTAGGGGCTTGACTGCAAATGAGCTCCATTTCATTAAGTTTACACACTGTCTCATTTGTAGCAGTGTGTTCCACGAAAACATGTGCATTACTTATAATTTCCATGTATTTTATTTTCCATAGAAATGCAAACATCTCAGTTTTGTGACTAATTTTATGGGGATAAAAAGACCTAAATGGAGTCCCTCAGACTATGAGTAATGCACTATTACAGCAATACTGTCAATGAAATTTACATAAGTAAAAGAAGATAGAGTAACGATTAAAAGAGAAAATGGTAATCATGGGATTCAATTCCTTTCAGGGGATATAAGGTATGAAGATACTAACTGGACTGGACTAGTGCAACTTATCGGTTGAAGGGACTTGTTCCTAGTCATCTAATCCAGTCTCTGTTTCAATTCCATTCAAGGGATCTTGGATAAATGTAAATTTTTATAGCAGGTTCACAAACATTATTCAAAGGCTAATTTGCCTCCTGGCTAATAAATAGTACATTGCCAAGAATGAATCTACTAACTTTGTGAAAATGTTATTTTTGTCCTGCATAATTACATTCACAGTTTCTTTATTGTTTACAAGGCAGCAAAACTAATTTCTCATGCAGTGTCTTAATCTGTATCAGCAACAGTGCCCCTCGGGTTAGACATTTTGACAAAGCCTCTGGCCCTTCACCCAGATGGCTATTACCTGCTGAGAAATTCTTCACCCACAGGTCATTATTGCCAATGTTAAATGAAAGTATAGAAAGGAGTCAGGAAAATCTAAAGTTAATGATATTTTTCAGTTTCAAAAGCTGAAACCAGAACTCCCCCTAACAGTGCTATTCTTTTTTCAGGCCTGTTATTTTTTTAACAGTTAAAGATCAGAGGCGCCAGTGGGAAAATATGCTTTTAGACCAAGAACTCCTATAGGAATAATGCAGAGAATAATGCAAGTTTTCAGTGTCCAAATATTTTGAGGGGTAGGTCTTAGTAGCAATGTAGCAATGATCATTTTTCTTAGATTTTGGGGCTGCATTCTCAAATGTTTTTTGAACTTACAATTTGACTTGCTCTGCTTGGGGGTAGGACTCAAGAAATATGCCAAGAAAAAAAAATATTCCTCTCCCCCACAAATATAACAAAATGTGTTTGAATATCTAGCATTTGTCTATTATGGCATGTTTTAAAGATTCTTCAAAAGGAACATTGGTATTTGAATATTGTTCCAAAAATAGGATCTTAAACTTTTCTTCCAAAGTACAAAATTTACTTTTGTTTGTATTATTTCTTTGCCTCCAGCATAACTAGTTTCTCTTATTCTAGTCTTCCTACTATGAGCAATTCTATATCATCATGCTAGTGATATTTTAGTCATTTTTGTTGTTATATGCCTCCTCCAAAACGTCAATAATCCATTCTCCTGCCCCCATTGTCAGAAAGTGAACTAGATTTATCAGTATGACATTGTATTCTGAAATGTGACTCCAAATTACCTTTCTAGGAAACTTCCTCCTCTTTCTAGCCAACTGGTCCATTCACAACATACCTTTCTAAACCTCATATAATCTGGTGCTATTCCTCCAATCTGGAAAGGCCTCCTATGTTGTCTCTATTGTCCATCCTTCAAAATACAGATCACATGCCACCTCTGTGAAGATAATAAGTCCCTTAATCTGTATTTGTTTTTTTTTCTTTCTATGAACTCCTACAACACAATCATTTAGCATTTCCCAGTTGCAAAACTGGTTTGTTAGTTTTCTTTTAGTAAATGGTCTTATCTCTCTAATAGTAGTTTATCTTCTTTGAATACAAGGACCATTTGTATATATACATATATATACATATACATATATATACACACATATATACATATATATATATATATATATATATATATATATATTTAATCCTTCAGTATCAATACCGTTTCTCTATTTCCTCTACTGCTTTGAATGTGGGTTCCTCTGTGGGAAAGAAGAATTTGTTCTGGAGGTCTAAGGAGTTAGGATTAAAACCAAGAATCACACCTCCCCCAAAAAAACTGAGTATAATGTTTCAGGGAAAAATATGGTCATTCAATGTAATAGAGGACTTTCAAGCATTCTCAATGAAAAAACCAGAGCTGAACAGAAAAATTGACTTTCAAATATTGAGAAGCAAGAGACATATGAGAAGGTAAACAGGAAAAAGAAACCATAAGGAACTTACTAAAGTTGAACTATTTACTTTCCTACATGGATAAAATGTCAATTGTAGCTCATGAGACATTTCTCAGTATGAGGATAGTTGAAGCGAATATAATTATGTATGCATATGTATATAAGATGGAATAACATAGACACTCAATTGGATCTTACCATACGGGAAATTTGGGGGAAAAGGGATAAGAGGGGTGATGATAGAAGGGAAGGCAAAATGGGGGAGATTGTAGTTAGAAGCAAACACTTTTCAAAAGGGACAAGGTCAAAGGAGAAAATTGTATAAGTGGGGGCCAGGAAAAGATGGAGGGAAATATAGTTAGTCTTTCACAATATAACTACTATGGAAATGTCTTGTGTAACTACACATGTACAACCTATATTGAATTTCTTTTCTTCCCAGTAGGGGTGGTGAGGAGGGAAGAAGGGAAAGAATATGGAAATCAAAATTAAAAAAAAAACAAATATTAAAAAATGTCGTTGTTGTTTTTACAACAATGAAACTGGGAAATAAGATATACAGCACTTGGATATAGAAATCCATCTTGCCCTACTAGAAAGTTAGTGAAGGCATGGAGGAGGATATAAGGGAGAACAGATTGGGGGAAGATGTATTCAGTAAGCTTGCTATCTTGGGGTGGGGGTAGGATAAAGACAGGGAGAAAATTTGTAACTCAAAATCTTGTGGAAATGAATGTTGAAAACTAAAAATAAATAAATAAATTGAGAAAAAAATTAAAAATAGGTTTGTGTAATACTTCATTGTCTGATTGTCCTCTTCATGGGCTGAAGGTTAGCACTTGAAGGTTACCTTAAATACTATTTAATTCAGTTATTTTTCCTGGTATCTATCATGTTCATTTTTCTAATATTTTGATAACAATTACAATATAATTTATTTCCTTTGTAATCCTCTGTCTTTTGTGTTATGTCAAAATTCTTATTTTGAAAAGGGGTCCACAGGTTTCATTGGACTACCAAAAGGATCCATAACATAAGAAACCAAAACCTTCTTATTCTAGTCCTATACCCTCAATTTAAAGATGAATAAACTGAGACCCAGAGATAAAAAGTAACTTACCCAATGTAATAAAACTAGTGAGGGACAATACTAGGATTCAAATTTTGGTCTTATTTTCAGCCCCAGGATTAGTCCATTATACTATTATACTATCCTTGGACTAGTGCCAATTTCTAAAATCAGCTGATTATGAAAGACTCTTTATGTTCACTTAGAATAGATCCTTTACTTTTGCTAAAGAGACAGTTGATAAAATTGATAGAATAGACTACAAGGCACAACAGTGTTCCCATGTGCTGCACTGCCAGAGAGCTTCTCTGTTCTCCTTCTGTGCTTAGCAAAGCTTTATTTGGAGCCCATAGTGGGAGCTAATAAACAGATGCTTAAGAGCATCTGTGATCTCATTGATTTCAGTATCCTCTCCAATAACATGGATTAAAATCCATCCATGCCTTTTCATCTTGTATGATTCTTCTCTAACCCCACCCTTAAATCCATGACAGTGGAACTGCTAAGCCAAATAGAGATCTTCCTTTGGATTGAGGTTTCTTAACCTAATAGCCATGAACTTATTTGCATATCTTTTGGTAAATATATTTCAATAAATTAGTCTCTTTTCATTTTTTATAATATTTTATTTTTAATTTATAAATATGTATTTATAATGCAATATTATCATATAATACAAAATCTTATGTATTTCATTTTATGCATTAAAAATATTCTGACACAGATTTCACCAAAAAAAAGTTCAGAACCCTTATGTAGGGGTGGCTAGGTGGCGCAGTGAGTAGAGCATCGGCCCTGGAGTCAGAAGGACCTGAGTTCGGATCCGGCCTCAGACACTTAACACACAGACAAATAAAAAAAAAAAAATATAGCTGTGTGACCTTGGTCAAGTTGCTTAACCCCAATTGCCCTCCAAAAGGCAAAAAAATAAAAAAAGAACCGTTATGTAGATCTTTTGTGTAAGATTGTAATTCTCAAGCTGTCCATCTATTATTATGCTCTCCCTTTGTGTATGTATATATACACATATACATCTATGTAGTTCCAGTTTTAGTTGCTGTGGTTGTAGTAGTAGTAGTAGTAGTAGTAGTAGTAGTAGTGGTGGTGGTGGTGGTGGTGGTGGTGGTGGTGGTGGTGGTGGTGGTGGTGGTGGTGGTAGCGGTGGTGGTGGTGGTGGTGGTGGTGGTGGTGGTGGTGGTGGTGGGTACAACTACTACTAGTAGTGGCAGTAGTAATAGTAGTGGGGGTGATAGTAATAGTAGTGATGACTCTATAGCACTATAAAGTTGGCAATATACTTTACATATGGTGTGTCAATCTTCACAACAACTCATTGTGTGGCATGTTCTGTAATATACCTATTCTACCAGTAATTAAATTGAGACACAGAGATATTAAATGACTTTCCCAGGATCATAGAGCTAACTTGTCTGAGGAAGGATTCAAACTATATAACTAGCATATCTTCTTTGCTGAATAATAATATACAATGTAATATGTTTACGCTGCTTCTTGTGCTCAAGTTACCATGTACAATATGCTATAGATTATATATGTCCACCATGCATATCTCTATATCTCTTTGTGTCACCTACATTTTTGAATCTTTGGAGAAATACAGTCTCATGAGTCAGCAAAGATGGAAAGATGGGACCATTTTTCTTGTAATAAGATGTTTGTGTGTGTGTGTGTGTGTGTGTGTGTGTGTGTGTGTGTTTGTGTGCTGGAGCAGCTTGGCCCTTTGTACTGTGTGAATGAACATGTCTTGGAAAGATATGCAGAAAGATACATGCTACTCCTCCTTTTTGATATGATTCTGACCATATATGTTGTTGTTACATAGTTCTATCCCATCCATATTTACAGATCCCCATGGACACTGTCCATGAGGTTTTCTTAGCAAAGATATTGGAGTGGTTTGCCATTTCTTTCTCCATTGTGTTTCCATTTCACAGATGAGGAAACTGAGGCAAATAGGAGTTAAGTAACCTGTCCAGGATGGCTAGATTTAAACTTGTATCTTCCTGACTCCAGGCTCAGTGCTTTATACACTGCAACACCTAACTGCCTCAACTACATTGCTATTTATATTTATATCTATATATGATATATAAACATTATGTACTTACACACATATGTATGTATATGTGTGTGTACAAATGCAAGTATGTATCTTCCTTCTCCTTTACTCAGTGAATTTAGCCCATGTGACAAATTGTAACCTCCTCATGTCTGATGGGCTTAATTATGTGAAGATTTCTATACAATTCTAGTGTTTCTTGTGAGCTTAAATTCAATTTCACCAACTGTTTATTGAACATCAAAAATCTGTATATCATGAGAGCACTTCAATATCAACATATTCAGATAGACATAATTTTCTTTCTCTCAGAGGTCTCCCTTCTTTCTAATTTCCTAATTTTTTAGGCCATCGTTTTACGTTCTCTCAATGATGTTCAGAGACTCAGTGTCTCCCTTGACTCTTCACTTTCACTCCATATATATATATATCCAACACGTTGCCTAGTCTTCCTGTTTTTACTTCAACAACATCTCTCATACACATTCCATTCTCTCTACTCCCACAAGTCATCATCCTAATTCAGGCCCTGATCATCAATACCTTTCTAATTGATTTCTATACCGCTCATCTTTCCCCACTCTAATTTATCATTCACAAACAACAAAAATGATTTCCCTATTATAAGTCTGAGTACTGCACTCTCTGCCTTAGCAGACTCCAGGTAACCCATATTACATCTAAGATCAAATAAGGCTCCTCTCTTTGGTAATTAAACAGTTCACAACCTGGTACCATCCCACCTTTCAAGCTTTATTACACAATACTTTCCTTGGTGCCAAACTGATCTAGCTGAACAACCTTTCTTAATGTTCCCAACAGAGGACACTGCATCATCTATCTTCATACCTTTGCAATGGCTTTCCTTGTGACTACAAAGTACTCCCTCCATACCTCTACCTCTTGGAATACCTTGTTTCCTTCAAAACTCAGCTTAAATACAGCCTTCTATATAAAGATTATCTTGGTTCCTCCAAGTCATTAATGCTTCCCCAAAGAAAAATTACAGTGTGAATTCATGTATGTATATATCTATATGTGTATATTAAACATACATATACTTATATAACTATATATGTGTGTATATGTGCATATATATAATTTATATGCATCTCAACACATAGACATATAGACTGAATTAAACATCATTTGCAGCTATCTCAGGTCTGTTGATATTGTTCTTGTCATTTGCATTGCCACAGTCATTTTGAATGTATTCCTAGTTCTGATCACTTTAATAAGAATTAGTTCATGTAAGTTCTCCTAAGTTTCTGAATATTCTTCATCTTCATTGTTTCTTATACAACACTAATCACAGGATGAGAGCTTTAGAGCTGCAAAAAATATCAAATGCCATCTAATCCAATACTTTCCTTTTGCAATTGTGGGAACTGATAAGCCAAGGGACTTTAAGTGCCATGCCCAAGGTCACACAGGTTGTCACTCAGAGTACATTTAAGTGCTACAGCATATTCAGTCAATTTCCAATCAATACATACCTACTTGATTTTCCTGGGGCTTTCTTAAGGGACTGTTAGAGCTATACAGTAGAGTTGTATAGCAGGCAGTGTCTGCTCCTCACTCACAAGTCATTTACATTCTTCTATATCATTCTCCAGAATTTCAATACAAAAATATTTAAGTAATTTTAGTAATATTAGCAAATTGTAGAACTATGTGTGAAATGTAGCCCTACAGAAATAATCTCCTTTCTGATGTTAAGTTTATTGAGAGTCTTATAGTAGGTTGTTTGTCATGCCATCTATATCCATATCTGAAATTTTTATTTTTCTATTTTAGTTCTTTCCTCCTCCCCCATAAAGTTCCCCAATCCTTTGAGAAAGTTGTAATCTTCATGTCTTCAAGAGGTTTCAAAGGATATTCCATTTCATTTTTGCTGACATTGTGACTCCTTTGGATTTCATTCTCCCTCTCCACACTCTATTTTCCCTGGATAATCATCCAAAGAGTAATAATACCACCCTGAGTACTTATAGCACCTGTCTTGATAATATGCCTTATAGAGATAATTTCATTAATTTCTCAGAGTATTACTACAAGATGAGTTAATAATTTAATTTAGTTAATCTAAAAATGAGATGCAGTCACAAATTTGGTGATTTTCCCAAGGTCATATTTATCAAACTACTATTGTATTATGGTATGCTCAGTTAATTTTACTTCTCAGATGAGGTATTATATCAATACATGTACATCTAATATATATATATATATATATATATATAATTAAAATTTCATAGTAGTCTATCATTATTATGCTGGCAGAGGTGGAGTAATTTGTAAGTCACTTGTGAATGTCCTTTTCTTTGATGGGGAAAAAAAGAATATATAATGGAAACATCAGAAAAGGAATTACCATTTTAATTAGGAAATCTATAGCTTTGAAATTGATTAGGACAATAATAATTATCAATGACATTTACATGGCACCTTTATGCAGATAACTTTTCAAATAACATATTTAATCTTCCCAGCACCACATAAAAATAAACAATTTAATGATTATAGCGATTACTCACAGTTATATAACACTTTTTGTTTTACTAAATAAATAAATTTTCCTTACATCTATTTACCCTGGGAGATAAACACTGTATTTCTATTTTACACATTAGGAAACTGAGATGAAGAGAAGTTAAAATTTACCCAAAATACCTTCATATATGATAGGAAGAACAATACACATTCAATTAGGATCTCTGATTTCAGTTCCCAGCTCAAAGACTTCCTTTCTCTGTGACCCTACTCAAATTCAGTATCTTCATTTGTAAATGGTGATATTATTAGTAACCATCTATATCTCCCAGGGTTGTTTTATATAATTCACAATTTACCTTTAATTTCATGACTATAGAAACTTCTTTTGTGGGAACTCCTTCCAACCTAGGAAAACATAATCTATTTTTTTCTTAGTAGGAAATTACTTGAAGGACAAAGGCATTAAGTGACCTGCCCTGGCTCACATAGATAATAAGTGTCACTATCAGGATTTGAACTCATGTCTCTTTTATTAAAAATCCAATACTCTATCATGGTGGGGATCCTGTGGCCCCAAGGCCACATGTGGCTTCCTAGGTCCTTGGGTGTAGCCCTTAGACTGAGTCCAAGTTTTACAGAACAAATCCCCTTACTAAGGGGTTTGTTCTGTGAAATTTGGATTCAGTCAAAGGTCCACACCTGAGGACCTAGTGGGCCACATGTGGCCTTGAGACTGCAGGTTTCCCACCCCAGCTCTATGGCATATGCTACGATCACTTCTATCACATTACCACTCTTTATATGGTGAGGAAAGATCTATATAAAATGATTTATTATTTTTTATTGTTTAGTCACTTTAGACATGTCTGACTCTTCATGACCCCATTTGGGGTATTTGTTAGGAAAGATACTCTGGTGGCTTGACATTTCCTTCTTCTACTCATTTTACAGATAAGGAACTGAGGTGAATAGGGTTAAGTGACTTGCCCAGGGTCACACAGTTAGTTAAATATCTGAGGTCAGATTTGACCTCAGGTCTCCTTGACTCCAGATCTCATCATCTATCCACTGTGCCATCTCTCTTTCTGAGCTGTTTAGTATAATACAAATGTAATATATGAGGAATCCATGTCTCAGGGACATAGTTTACTTTCAAAAGGTCCAACATCAAGTGAGATGCATAATTAGATTATGAATTCAGTACTTGTCCCATGACAGTCTAGTTGCCGCTCAAAGAGTTTACACATTTCTATAGCATTCCAATAAGATCGCCATCTTTTAAAGCCATATTTTATTTTTCCCTCATCAAGCAAGAGATCTGTTGAACTCACTTTCTCAGACTTAAGCATCTCCATGGTGAGGTTGAGGGGAGGGGGAAATGAACAGATAAGCAGGTCAATGCTGAAAGAAATAGATCCTTTTGTTTTGCCTAATCAGTGAGGTGGCATTGAAGAGCCATGGATTTGGCAACAGAAAAAACTGAGGTCAAATCCTCCCTCAGATATCTATTTACTTGCTATGTGACTCTGGGTAAGCACTTACCTACTCTCATCTTCGGTTTTCTCATCTTTAAAATGGGAAGAATAATAGCACATACTCCACAAAGTTGTTCTGAGGATTAGAAATAACATATACAAATAGGGAGTGGGGTTCGCATTCACACTTTTTGTTTATAAAACAATCATCCTAAAAATGCTAAAAAATGGGAAAAAAAACCTTCTCATACTCTTTGTGTAAACCTGAATAAACCTGTTGATCTGGATAAGATTAATATATGGTAGGAGCTTATTAACTGTTTCTCAATTGATTGATTAAAGGCTACTTGAAACAAGTTTATTACAAATATATAGAGAGGCAAGTACTAGACTTGGAGTTTAGCAGATCAATATTTAAAACCCATTTAAAAAAAAAAAAACTAGCTGTATAATGCTAAGCAAGTGGTTTTGTCATATGTTAAATATAGATTATTATAGAATCTACCTCAAAGGATTTTTGCTTTTGTGTTTTTGAAGAACAAATCAGATCATGCATGCAAAGCAAATTGCAAACCTTAAACTGCATTATGAATTTGAGATCTTACTCCTCCTCCTCCTCCTCCTCCTCCTCCTCCTACTACTACTACATTGTTAGACTGTTTGGAAGAAAAAAAAATATTTAAAATATTTAAAAATATTTGTTTTGACGAACATAAAAAGAAATCTGATCTGTATTGAAACCTCGGACACTCAAGTTTGAATACATTTGATCACTTTAGAAACAAAGCTGTCAAAATGATTGGTAAAAGCAAGCCTTCCATGGGCCACATTCTAAGATTACAGCTGTTACCCAAAGAAAGTTGTTACTCCTCATTGCTGGAGAAGAAAAATGAAATCAACATTACTCAGCAGCACAAACAGGATACTTTGGAGTTAATAAATCTTCATTACCCTTCCAGATTTAATCTGGAGACAGAGCAACTGCCTCATTAGAAATTAATTTTGGCTACTGTATTTTAGGACAGAGGGAATACCACCATGAACCTATTGCAATAGAAAAAGCATTTTTCTTCCCTAGCTCATGAATAACCCCTCCCAGATTTTAGTAGCAAAACAGAGAGCAGGCAGGCTTTGTTTTCATACCGAGCTCATCTGTTGTACTGTGAAGCACCAGAATGCCTTTCCTCAGTTGCTATCAGATATTAAGATACAGTAGATTTTCATCTCCATACACTGGAGTTCATGTGCTGAACTCCCTATTGTTAAAGGATGCTACCAGTGAAAAGTATCCTGTGATGAAGAAGCTGTTTTGTATATTCTTCAAGTAGAGAGGTATTCAGACTAGTGCAGGTCCAGATCATATAACACATCAGTTAGAAGCCTGTCACTAAATAAAAAAATAGATAATCCTATGAAAAGTCTAACACAAGAAAAGAGGAACGAACAGTCAGAAGACTCTTAAGAATAGCTATACCTGTTTAGTTTAGTCATACTTTGCTTTGGGAAACTTCAGAAAGTAAATGTACATGGCACTGTGAATAAACTGTGAAATGAGTTTTCTTTCAGTTTCTTTTTAATTATCACTGGCACTGGTGAGTTTAATACTTGAGGCAGCTGAAAAGTGATATAATTCATGGCCTTGGCAATGTGGGATTCAAAAATAAGTGACTGGTTATGGTTTAATAATCCTAAAAAGAATTCATATATAAACCAAATGTTTAATTTTCAGTATTGCACATCAAAGGCATTTTTTTCTTCTTCTGACAGTTAAAGCACTTTTTAACACAGTCTGGTAATTGTTTTACAGAAATTTTATATGGCCAAAGATATGAGAATATAACTTTCTGGCAACATGGCTGCCTTCAGCTCTAGTCATTGGCATGCCAACTATGATTTTTAAAAAAAGGTTCTACATTGAGAAGACCAGGAATGCTTTTGGTCTCTCTTTCTTAGTGTGGTTGCTTTGGTCCTGTTTGAATGAGGAGAGACTAAAACTCTTGGAAACCTAGACCACAGTGCCTTATGGTCAGATCTAGCTTTCCAAAGTCTTTGCTGAGCTTCTCTCCTCCCAACACCTACAAGATAGAAGTAAATTTTCAGATATTCTTTCTTTCAGACTTTCAAAATGTTTTTTTTTTTTTTTTACTATTGACAACCAGAAACAAATCAAACCAAGAAAGAAAGACTCAGACCTAGACTGCTAACCTGCTTCAATATATTTGAAGAGAGTTAGATACGTGGCTATTTTAATTCAGTTCAGACAGTGTTACGTAGATGCCTCAGGAAACAAGTGGACCCAGTAGTCTCTAAAACAGAAAGGACTGTATACTCCTAATGCTGTTTATAATCAGTAATAGATTCTCAAGAATAAAGATCTATCAAAAATATATTAGAGGATATATTAATAAAAATATAACCACCCTTCCCCTAAATTCTTTTCTGTGCTCCAAGCAAGCTCACCCTCATACAGATTTTTTTTAAATACAAGGGAATTACATTTAAAGAGTATGTACCCAAGACAAAAATGCAATTCATATATGCAAATCTCACAAAGTAGCTTCCTTGGATGAAGAATTATCTTTTTAATACCAAAACCTAAAGATATATACCAAAATCTTATATTTCAGTGTATAAACGGATTCATTGTTTCATGGAGTCATAAATGCACAAATTTAGAGCTAAAAGGCATCTTTGGTGATATTTCGTCTAACCCTTTCATTTTATACGTGAAGAAAATTGATGCTCAGAGATTAAGTGATTTGTCTAGGGTCCCTTAAGGATATCTCTGAGACAGAATTCAAATTCAGATCTTTTGGTCTCTTGTCCTATACTTTCTCTTTCTCTGATAACTCCCATTGAGTTAGAAATTCCTTCTGTGAGTGCAGAATATAACCCACCCATACAATCATATGCTGTTTAGTTCTTTTCCATGTACTTCTATAAGTCCTCCATAAAGGATTGACCCAAATTAATGGAGGCCTTACTGTAAGCCTGGTTCTTTAACCTAGGACCCAAACTGTCCTAACTGAGGCGTCTCATATATGTAACTATAGCTAAATAGTTTGAATCACTTTACATTTAACCATCTTTCTTGCTTGATAATTATTTTAAATGCTCCTTTCCTCTCTCCGCCACCTCCCTGCCACCTCTAATACTCCTCTCATTTCTAGAACTACAATTAAATCAATTGTTATTGGGATGGATTCATCTATGAACTCCTGAATTCTACTAACCTTCCCTGTGACTCCAAAATTGAAGCACTGCTTACTGTACTTGACTCCTCCCTGACTCAAATATTAACTTCCTGAGGGCAAAGACTTACTTTTGTATTTCTACTGCTAGATTTAACAATCTACAGTGTTACCAAATAGTAAGAACTTAGTAAATTCTGAGTATCCTTCTATTATCTCTCAATGTTTCCTCACGGATGCTTCATTCACTTCTCTGATCATATGTTTCCTGGGTGATATCCCTTAGGCTGCATCTTGAGCATAGTTCATTATTGGTAATATGTTTCTACCTATTCATCCCCATCCTGTGCCTTATTATTTACCTTGGGTCACATAAATGTCATTCCTTAAAGGAATTTTTTACCATGTAGTGTGCGTAGGATGTTTGTGCTTAAAAAAATATTACTCTTTTCACTAAGAAGGAGCTTAGGGTCATTAAAAGTCCTGCATTCAGTTTTTTTTAATACTATTTTATTTTTTCCAATATCATTTAAAGAAAATTTTCAACATTCACTTTTATAGGATTTTGAGTTCCAGACTTTTTTCTCCATTCTTTATACCACCTTTGCACAAGACAAGAAGCAATCATATTGGTTATACTTATAAAGTCATATTAAACATATTTCCACATTAGCCATGTTACAAAAGAAGAATCAGAACAAAAGGAGAACACCAAGAGAAAGAAAACAAAACAAAAAGGTGAAAATGGTATACTTTGATCTGCATTCAGACTGCATAGTTCTTTCTCTGAATGTGGAAAGTATTATCCATCATGAGTCCTTTGGAGTTTTCTAAGATCAGTGTATTGCTGAGAAGAACCAAGTCTACCACAGTTGATCATCATGCAATGTTGTTTTCACTATGTACAAATTTCTCCTGGTTCTGCTCATTTCACTCAGCATCAGTTCTAATGAGTATTCCCAGGTTTTTCTGAAGTCTACCTGCTCATCTTTTCTTATGGAACAGTAGTATTTGACTATATTCATAGACCACAACTTGCTCAACCATTCCCCAATAGATGGGCATCCCCTGAATTTCACATATTAGCCCAAAAATTACAGAAAAAGCATTATTTAAAAAATGTTCTGGTGTACATAGTCCACCATAATCTTCCCTGCATTTTCCCTCGTGCTTTTTGTATACACTCTCCACCCTCACATATATGTATGTGTGTCTTTGTGTGAGCATGTGTGTATGCATGCTCAACCTGGAAAACCACATGTAAAACATTTGCAAAAGTAACTTCAGTATTTGCATTTTTCTATTAATTCATTTCATTTATTCAACAGTTATTGAGAAACTACTGTGTGCAAAGTATCTCACCAGGAACAGATATTTCATAGATCATAGATTTAAAGCTGGAAATATATTTATTATATTATAAACTAACTTCCTTTCTAATACATGGCTTTGCATATAATAAAAATGTATTAACTATTAGTTGAATGAATGAATGAACAAATAAGTGAATGAATAAACTAATTGATTTTTATTATCTTAACATGTAGTTACAGAGGTAGGACATATGCCTTCCAGAATCATAGGACCAGCCAACTTAATCAGAAGATAGTGACTGTCACAGAATTTTCTTTTTGATGCACATATAAAATAGAAAATGTTAATTTTATGTTACTTCCTTTTCCCTGCTTGCATTTAATTCAAAAGAAAATCATATTTACTAAAAGTGATGACTTGCCACTATACAGAAGAGTTGAATTGGTCTACCTAATCTTATGGAATAGCTAAAATGCAGTGGGTATGCTGCCATTGTATTAAATGACTATCCAATTATTAGTAACAATCTTTGCAAGACTAAAAAAAAAACAATATAATTGAAAAAACAGAGACACAACTTTTAAATTTAATTTACATATAACTCTTTAATTGCTTCATAAATTTGTGGCTTTAGATGCTATTTGTAGGCTATCATTGTTTGAAGTCCAGTCCTTTAAAATTATATCTTTCCTTATGTTTTTACTGAATAAGATCCACATCATTTCCATTTGGTGTACAAATCCAGGGCTTACACTCAGGTAGAGCAGACAGTGCCTACCCAGTAGCAAATGAGGGGACCAAATTATATACTTTCTCCAAAATATCTTCTCCATGAGTCTTGCCTGAATTGTTCATTTCTCATTTCTTTAGGGTAGGGCATTGTGTCTACAAATGAATGTATTAATTACAATCATCAGGTCTCCTAAAAAATATGTAGTATAGTGAAACATGAATTAATAAGGGAGGGGATACAATTCAGTGATAATAACATTTCTATCAAGATCTAAGAAACCTAGATTTTAGTCCCAGTTATATCTATTTTACTTGTGAGGCCTTTGACACATTAAACAAGATAAATGATAATAATACTTCTGATCATATATTTTGTTACCTACATAACTTTAGATAGTCATTGGTCCTTAATGACTTTTATAAATGACAGAAATGTCTCAGAGTAGTCTTCACAGCACTCAAGTAGTGAACTTTTTTTGTTGTTGTTGTTGTTTGGTTAGTTGTTTTTTTAATCCCTGAAGTCCCTTTGAACTTTAAATCTTTGGGCCATAGTTAAGTAAGGCCTCCTGGGGTCAAGCTCTGGAGCAATGGTGCCAATGTCACGAGCCATGGTCAAGTACTGAAATCTCATTCATATATTCATTCACTTATTCATTGATTTAACAAACTATAAACTATATCCTATTATACTGTGGCAAACATTTGGAGAGATGTCAAGTCTCTGTTGTAAAGAAATTTGCCATCTAGTAAGAGGAAGTTAGTTATGTACAAAGATATATTTTTAAAAAATCTTTGTGCTGTAATATCAAATGAAAGCTTCACAGGAAGTAGCATCCAAGTTGATTCTTAAAGAATAAGCACAACATTAATATTCAATTTAATTCAATAAACATTTATTAAATACCCCTTCTTTTAAGTGATGAGTAAATACACAGTCTGATCAGTTTGAATGGCTCTTCCCCTCAAAGAGCCTACAACCACATTGGATCCCACATATAAATCAACACAATACAAAATAAACAAGAAGTGCAAAATAAGTAAATGAACATACTGTTATGCTATTACTAAATGGCTAGAATTTGAAAAAAAAAAAACCTTCCTGAAAGTAGGATAATTTGTTTTTCACTTTAAAAAAAACAGAAAGGAGCTACAGGAAGTGGGAATGAGGGGAACAACATTAGTGGCAGCATTCCTGACATCAGATAGGATCACCTCAATATAAATAATCATTTTTACATGTAAAATTGTAGACAAAAACAATACTGGACTTGAAATCAACAGAGATAGAATGAAGATCCTAGCTCTGATATTTTAAAAATTATATCTGATCCTGGAAAATGACTTTACCTTGCTGAACCTCATTTTCCTCATTTCAGATACGTTCCTAAAAAATGCTAACCTGCTGTGCTTCTTTTATATTATTTTATGGATTACTAACTATTGAATAGGTAACTATGATTTTTTTTTAGTTATATGCAAGTATTACAATTTAAGCTCATTGATTCACTGAAAGAATCCTTGTCACATTTCAGTAACAGGCAAGATCATGGGGATTACATATCTCTTATCTATTTTCCGCATGATCTATATTTTGAGATATTTTATTTTATATATTTCATTGAGATAATGAGAATTTATTATGGTAACTTGGATTAACCTTTTTGTTCTTAAAATTTTAATGGATAAATGTTATGTCTGAGTAACTGTGGGGGGAGAAAGTTTTATGTCATAATGATATAATTCTCATATTGTTTATTTTCTATTGGATTCTCAAGGATATTTTAATATCTGTTTTTTGTAACATGAGGATTTGCCTAGGCAGTTAAGTAGCAAAATAGATAAGAGCAGTAGACCTGAGATCAGGGAGACCTGAGATCCAATCTGCTCTCAAAACACTCACTATTTGTGTGACTCTGGTCAAGTCACTTAACCTCTGTCTGTTTCAGTTTCTTTATCTGTGAAATGGGGATAATAATGCACTTACCTCCCAAAGTTGTCGTGAGCATCAAATGTGATGATATTTTTAGTGTTTGCAAAATAAATCATTTTCTAATGGATTTTTCTAAAAGCTAGGCTATTTCTTAATAAGTATAAGAAAGGTGCCCAACTTTTGGAACTTGTAGCGATGTGTTGCACAGTTTCTACCATTTCCTTTCATGATCCATATCAATACAAGTCTGAAATGTTTGCAGATAAACTACCTATAATTTGTGTAGCAATGACCTCATATTGAATTGGCATCTCGGGCCCCTCCATTTACACAAAAAAATTCATAACTTCTCCATGTGTTCATTGTTTCCTTGTTTACATATTGCTGGTGGAGCTCACATTAGTGTCACCCATAACAGAACCTTCTTTTGGTCATTTCATAAGCTTCATTAGCTCTTGGTTACATTATAAAATTATGTTGTTGAGTGTCTATTGCAAAGTTTTTATAATTGCATGATGAAATCCTAGGATTGTAGATTAGATTAAGAGAATGGAATTTAGGGACCATCTAGTCTATTCTACGTGTTTTACTGATGAAGAAACAGGCATAGAGTGGTTCAGTAACTTATCCATGGTAAGAGAAGTAATAGGTATAAAACAGGATTGGAACTAAAGGCTTGCTGATTCCGAGCCCAGGTCAAATAGTGCTATTTTTACAATAGAATTTCTGAAAGTTCAAGACAAAAAACAAAAAAACTATCAGGTGCTCTGAAATATCAATATTCTTCATCTTTTTTGATGAGAAAGTATTAATCTTCTCATATCTGCATTATGCTTATGGGTCCTGCCTTTTATTAATCTTATATTTTAAAACTATTTTAGAATTGTTAACTTGTATATAGTTAGCATTTGTAGATTTTTTAAAGTTCGAAGGTAATGTCAATATTATTGATCTATATATTATTATACAATATAGATATTATATGTCTATATGTTATATATAATATTGTATGTAAATAATATGTTTATATAAATATCTAATATAATATATAATACAATAAATACTATATATTATATAAATATCTATATTAGCAAGTAGTTATGGGTCACATTTCTCCTCACAATAGTACACTTCTTAATGTACCATTTGTTTGTAATATTCTTAAGGATGTCAGTTTCTGAGAATTTGTCATCTGTAAGCATATAAAAAAATAGGTAGATTCTATGGCATAATTCTGTTCACTTAGTTTTCATTCTAGGTTGCTGCCAGAAGCTAAATTGTTTGAGTCTTTAGTGATATGTTGCACAGCTCCATCACTTCATTGTATAATGTGTATAGGTCAATAATTTTAAGGTCCTTATGGATAAACTTTAAAAAAATAATTTCCTTGGAGTATTTTGAGAAGTTAGACTCTACATATGAAGTACAAATGGTATTTTTATATAAAGAGAATAATAATCAAGCAGATCAATGAGCAGTTTCACACTTTTCTTTGGTGAAACCATATAACTTCTTGTTCCATATATTTCATGTGATTCATAGGATGTTTTGGTTGTATTATCTCTTTAGATTGTGAGGCAAACCTACTTCTGTTTAGGAGAGATGTCAAATCTTGGCAAAAAACACAATATGCTCAAACTTTCTCCCTTAAAAAGTCACATTTTTATAGCAATTGTTCTTGACATTAATTTTATTTATGACATGCTTTAGAGATTAGTTTTTGATGTGGACATTCAGTAATCTAACATTCTCACTATATTTTCGTCTATTTTAGGTATTTGCAGTCAAAACCTATGTGAATATTTAAGTACATTTAGAAGTTTCATTCATTAATTATTTTAGCAATAATAAGTTGTTAGTGATAAATCTTGGACTTTGCAGCACCTTCTTTTACTCATCAGTAAATGCATTGTTTTATTGTGTTTATAGTTTTTCTTTTATTTTTGTTGACACAAATTTGTTTCATTCTTCTTACAAAATACACAAACATAAAATTGAACTATATTTCTACGTCATTGCTGGTAGCCTTCTTTGGGCAGCTTTCTGCTAAGAAAAGTGAGATTAGGTTTGCATCTGCAAGGAAGCTATAAAATTGCCTTGATCGTAATTTATTTGCCATTGTGACACATTTGAGCCAATACTTATGGCTTTTATCCAGTTTTGCCTCTATTCATTTATGTAGAGAAGCTAGAGTTTATATCACATCATTTGATGTAACTATTCATTATATTCTACATGCACAATCTTTTTGTTCCTTCTTTGATCCATATTGCATTTCATCACATTGAAGTTCACTTAACCATATAGATAACCAGATATTTTCCATATCCACATTCTTTAAGAGTTTTGCTTCTAGTTTTATTTATTTATTTTGTTGTAAATTGTTTGAAAGATTTTGACATTTTTATTCTATTCTTTGTTCTATTTTCACCTCTATATGCAGTTTAGATAAACTTTTTTTTTTTACTTTTGCTTTTAATTGTGGATGAAGGGAGTCTAGAATTTCTTCTTTGTTTTTGTTTTTCTCATTCCTTTTTCTTTTGTTCTTGGTGTTTTTACTTGGGTTAGATGGAGCATTTGAGACTGTGTTAATTTATGCTTGTTGTAATATATACTGACTTTTAAAAATTGCTTTCTTTCCATTTAATTTGTCTATAAATTGTATTCATAATTCTAAATTCAAAAATGTCCTTTAAGATTTCCATTCTAGGGGCGGCTAGGTGGCGCAGTGAATAGAGAGTCGGCACTGGAGTCAGAAGGACCTGAGTTCGGATCCAGCCTCAGACACTTAATGCACGCACAAACAAAAACCTAGCCATGTGACCTTGGGCAGGTTACTTAACCCCAATTGCTCTCCAAAATGGAAAAAAAAAAGAATTCCATTCTACATATGCAAATCACCTTTCCAAAATTAGAGATGCTATATTTACCATCAATTTCTTTATTAGAATGGGGGGGGGGATTTGTATTTAATTAAGATTTCAATGAACTCAGGTTCTTTAACTTTTTGTTCTTCAGGTTCTAGCAACTCCTAGCTTTCCTCTCTTATTTCATCTATCTAGCACTGGGAGTTAAGTTATTGCTTAGAATTATCCTGCACTGATTAGCAATTTATTGTTGTGTGACTTGTAGCTCAGGGTTACTATTGACAAAAATAAAAGACCCTGAGACCTTTGTCTATAGCTGGAAAGATACCTCTAGCTCTGTAATGATTCAATACTAGTATAAAACAACATACTGGAATTAGTCGTTATCTTCATCTCATTTTGTGTGCACTTGATTTTCTCCCTTTAGTGGTCAACACTCTCATACTGCAGTGTTTTCAGCAGGTGGAGTGTCATAATTTCTGATTCATCCTGATATATATCTTTCTTTCCTATGGTTCCTGAGAACAAGGGCATCAACACAAGGTATACTGACCTCTTTAGAAGATTAATAATTATGAGGGCCTTAAATATGGCCAGTAAACACCCAATACATTTCATTAGTTTCTTAGATTCACAGGAATAGTTCCTTCACAATGGTTGGGTGCTAACTCAATTGCCAGAGCACATTTTGTCCAACATTTCACCATTCCTATCAGGCCCTTATAGCACAAAAATATCACTTAATCATATCACCCTGGCTGTTAATTGCTTATTTTCCTGTACCCTAATTTTGCCTTAATGACACAAAGGAAGGTTTTGGCTTTGATAAGGTTTTTATTGTTGTTGTAAATCTTCATGCATGTGTGCTATAGAAGGGAATGTTTTTCACGAAGTTTGGCATGCTCTTCTCCGGAAAATTTCAGCATCTTTCTTAAGAACTTTGGAATTGATTGTGTGACATGGGAGACATGGACAAAGGATCTCTGAGTCTGGTGTGCCCACATCAAAGAAGGTACTGTGCTCTATGAGCAAAGCAAATTTGAAATAGCTCAAAAGAATACAAGATGCACAAATTTAGAGCATCCACCCCAAATGTTCATATATTTGTGCCCAACCTGAGACAAGTTCATATTGGTCTAATCAGCCAGTCAGACACACTGAAACTTGACTCTAGCATGGTGATGCCATTTTGGCCCTCTTTGAGAGTGAAGGATAACAACCAGTGTTTCTATCTTTTAATTTAATATTCTATATAAATGCTATGTTCAATTCATAAAACTGCTAAAGAATGCCCTGATAAGCCATTACTAGAGATCAAATATTACCTTTCAAAAAACTGAGCTATAAGGCAGTGCTCTGGGAAGGTTAATAATTATCATCATCAAAAATACATCCTCTAACATTGCACACAGTATCGGCAAAATTGTGTGATGATAACTATGAATAACTTAGTGCTTCTCAGCAACATAATGATCCAAGACAAGTACAGAGGACTCACAAAGGAAAATGCTATCCATATCCAGATAAAGATCTGATGGATTCTGAATGCAGATCGAAGAATATTTTTTCACTTACTTTATTCTTCCTTGTGTTTTTTTTATCTATTTCTTCTTTCACAACTGTGACTAATATAGAAATATTTTTACATGATAGCACATGTATAGAGTAAATCAACTGGCCTACCATTTTCAAAAGAGGGAAGGGGAAGGAGGGAGAAGAATATGGAACTCAAAATCTTGTAAAAATTAATGCTGAAAATTTTATTGTCATATAAATAAGCAAAAAAGAATACTATTCAAAAAATTCATCCTCTCTACATACAGATATACTCCTTTGATTACAAACACAGGCCTACCCTGACAAGCACAGTTAATTGGTTCTACAAAGACACATTAGGCAAAATAATATTACAGGGGTCATTTAGTTCCAGAGGAATGAGGTTATAAATGAAAGATAATTTTATAAGAAGCCAAAGTTATAACAATTTAAAAGATCTTTACAGAAACTCAGGATCATATAATTTTTATAACTGTAATACAAATTCCCTCTTCCCACAATTTCCCCTTTCTCCTGCCAGGGAACCTTGTTTATCATGTAATCTGTAGTGGAAAGCCAAAGTGGAAACAAGGCCACATATATTCCCTTTATACCCAGATGAGCATCAGAATGGGGATCCTATCTTCCCAGTGCCCTATTTTCTTCACACTTCCATCAACTTTGCCTTTGCCCATCCTAACCTACTGTGTACCGTGATCCACAAGGAGGATCCTATGTAGAAAAGTATAACAAGAGCACAAGTTGGTATTTCTTCTAATATGCCAGCATCATTCTGAGCTTGTCTATCAAACATTTCGTGATTGTCTTAAATACAAATTATTGTACATGCTCATCAGCACCCAAAGAGCATCTTTATTTCAAGAGATTGATCTGTTCCCCTACAACAGAGATTTTTGAATTTAGTTGGGTAATTTAGGCATAATGTAATAGCCATACTATTATGAAAAAAGAACAATCATTGAATGGGCTCCACATTTTCTTTTTGTTCCTTACATATTTCATTCTCTTACACAAATATGGTTAAAATACATGAATATCTTGGAGCAAAACCAAATTTTATGCTTACAGTTTTTTTTTCATATGGCAAGAACTCTTTATTTTACCTAGTCTATATGTTATATGTTGGACAGAAGTTATTAATGCTTGCTTCTTTAGCCAAAATAAATTTCAATATTGCATGTCAAATTTGCCTTGCAGTTTCCTTCCAAATCCCCAATTAAATTCTGTGTTAACACAGTTCTGCTTACTTCTGACCAACTTGTAGCTTTTATTAACAAAAAATTGATCTAAGAAAGTACCTTTAGAGTCAACTGATTTAAAATAGTACCTGCTTACATGAAATGTAGAAGAAATCTCAAGGGCATTTTAGTGGAATTTTAAAAGGTATATTTGAAAGTTTTTTTTTTTTAAGCAATTGGGGTTAAGTAACTTGCTCAAGGTTACACAGCTAGTCATTATTTATGTGTGGGTGCTCATTTTCTGAGGCCAGTTTCGATCTCGGGTCATCCCAACTCCGAAGCCGGCGCTCTTACTCACTGCACCACCTAGCCACTCCTATTTGAAAGTTTTGATGACAAATTCAACTGATTCAAAACTTGGAAATCATTTAACACTTATTCTAAGACCTTAATCGTTAGGAAAAAGTAAGAATGTTCCCCTAATCATAGATAAACATTGATGTGGTTAGCACTAACATTTTTGTAAATTCTTCCTTATTTTCTTTATTTTTTAATATACCTAATTAGGTACACAGAAAAGTTCAGGAAACAACCGGGTAACTACCCTCAGGAACTTAAACACTAATTTAAAGGCATGACTTGTGTTTTTCATTTAAATTCTTTCAATTTACAAGGAGGGGGGAGAGAAAATTGTGTGTGTGTTTGTGTTTATTTTGTGAAATTTTACCAAAACCTGGAGGCTTACTTGAGCTATACTGCTGAAGGCTCCCTCAATAAAACACAGTCAGGCCTCAATCAGCACCATGCTAAATTTAGGCCTTTTTGTTTGCAGTGCTCTCTTTAAACAAATAAATGAATACATAAATATAATTAAATGAATGAATGAAAAATAGATAAATAAACATAATAAAATAAAATACTATTTCATGTGCCTTAATATGTTTGATTTGCTTTTCTTCTAACATTTCCTTCAGAATTAGATTACATGGGGAAATGTGTCATTTGTCTTTCAACATGTGGCCTCACTTTGGAAATTTACTTAATACTCAATTACTATCCCTTAAAGAGAATGAGATGGATCACAAGGTTCACTTACACATGCACCAAACCAATTGTTCCAAATGAAATGGAATAGGAAATAATAACCACAAAATCCATTACTGCATTGAGTGTCCATTATCATGGAATACAGTTTATTTAGCCAGTCTCATCTCAAGAGAATATCAAGGCAAAGAGTTAGCTCTCTCACATGGCCCAGATGTTTTAATGGAACTTGTGCTCTTTGTTTAACATTGGATTCTTTTCTCCTTACTAAATTATATTCTTCTTGAAATCAGGGGAAATCAGGGACTGTGTCATTTTTCACCTTACATTCTGAACTCTCTCTGTCTCTGTCTCTGGCACTGTCTCTCTCTCTCTCTCTCTCTCTCTTTCTCTCTCTCTCTCTCTCTCTCTCTCTCTCGAGAGAGAGAGAGAGAGAGAGAGAGAGAGAGAAAGAAATATGGATATAGATAGATATACAAATATACAAATATACACATATATATGTATATGTAGAGTGATACAGATATGTACCTATATTTATGTGCATACATCTCTATATTATATATATACATATATGGAGATATAGAGTATACAGTATGAATATATTATACATATACAAATACAATCTGAGGCTGGCCCTCTTTCTACTACATCATACTACATCTCATATTAAGAGTATGACATATGCTTAATAAATATTTGGTCAATTAAATTAGAGAGATTTGTTTCAATGTATGCAAGAGTGAAACAGAGGGGAGAGAGCTTCTACAAAGGCAGTATGTAGGAATTATACTCTACTGGTGCTATAGTGTAGATGTGTGATCTATAAAATCTCACGAATTTTTAGTGTGGTTAGAGGGGAATTTTAACTTGCAGTTCAGGCATTTCCAAATGGAGAATAAACCTAAATCCTCCAGTGGGGCTACAGCTCTTCTATTATTTATAACTATATACATTCCACTCAATGAGCTCCTATGCTAAGTAGTTAAGGATCAAAATCTTTAAAGATATATGCAAATAATACAAACAAGTGAAAATAAATTGCATTTAATAATAGTAACTTTGTGCTAAAATTGTCTATTATTCTGGTCCCCTTAATCACCACAACCCCTCTTAGTTACTATAGTAATTAAGTTTATAACTAGCCAGCATAAACTTTCAATAGCAGAAAATATGGTTATGAGGGGGAACCTAGAAGTCATTTACAAAATGTCTCAATGATCAAAGGGACATAGTTTACAACTTGCATTATATATTAACCTAAACTCACAACTTGATAATATGTGCTGAATCAGAGAAAGCTTTCTAGGCTTCACTTTCAGGACCTTTTGGTCCCAGGATATGTAATTCTCAGAAAAGTTCCAGAGAACGACAGTAAGATCAAAAGAACCCCAAAGTTAGCTAATAAATGAGATGGTAGCATGTTAACTTTAAAATTTTACTGACAACATTGAGATGATTTGACTATGTTAATCAATTAACCTCAAGGTGGGGCAAGTAGTAGTTAGCCTGTTTCCCCAAAAACCTATGAAAATGAAATCTTAAACTCCTGCCTTCTCTCCAGCCATAGCCCCACTACCAGCACACTTTTTCCTCCTTTATCAGGTCCATGTTAGTAAGTGCTTCCAATTCTAATCTATGGTTACATGAGTGATACTCTCTGCCTCTCCCCATCCTGCCTTCCTTCACCACTTCATTCATTGTTCCCATGCCATCTGCCTCTGTATATTTTTTCACTGCTTCTCTCTAAAATATGTATGCCATTTGGACTTACAGACTTTATAACTTTAGCTGTTTCCTGATGCCATTGTCCTCTTCTTTGGTGAGTACCAAAATAACTAGATATGCCTGCCCACATTTCATAAATTAATTATCTATGCATCTAGTTTGAACCTAGAAAAATGCTAAGATAATGTATCTACTTTTCTTCATTGCAGAAGTCAGGGAGATATAGGTATGAAATGTGGTAGATACTTAAGATGTATTGGTTGGTCTAGTTCAACTGTCATTTTTTCTTTTTCATTTATGAATGTATGTTATGAGGGAATCCTTGTAGGGTAGTGAAATGGAGAGGGATAGATTAAGAAATGTGTATGGTGAAAAGAAAAGAAATGAATAAAATTGTTTTTATCAAACAAGAAATAAGAAAAATTAAATCAATCGATCCATCTATGTATGTATCTGAATATATATACACAAACATGAGGGCACAGGTGTAGAAAGATAAACAAATAACAAAATTAAGATCCAGAAATATTTTCACAGAAAATCACAGAGAACCAAATTTAATAAGATGACAATCACAAAGGATAACTATAAACTACTATACATGGGTTTAAAAAAGCAGTTACTTGAGGAAAAGGTAAAGCTCTGGATAAAAAGTATTCCATAGGAAAAGTATCCAGAGGTTTGAATGAATTATAAAGTTCAATATTCATCCAGAAGTGTGTAGCTACAGCTAAAAAAAGACTGACATGATTTTAGTGACATTATCAGATGTATGCTATATAGAATAGAGTGTATAGTCATGCTATACTCTTCCCAGAGAGAGCACATTCAAGTATTTCTCTCAATTCTAAATACTACTTTTTTTGGATGAACAAGGGGTTGGTGAACATTGCCAACATGTATCAATTAGGAGATGGGGAGACAGGGTGATATTAAGACTTGGAACTCTACCCTGTGAGCACTGAAACGTCTTGTGGCTCAAATGTGTAATAGTGGGATTGGAAGTACATGTCATTTCCAAGGCCAGGGTATTCTATGTCAAAATGATCTAATATACTGAATCTTTCAGTAAGACTTAAAGATATGGATTTGAAACTGATGGAATGGTTCCTTTCTTCACTAAAAGTAAAATTTATATATTACAGTGGATGCCGTTATGCTACAAAAAGCACTTTTTTGTCTACAATTTCCTAGGAATAGGAGTAGCATACAGGAGGCTTGGGTTTATTTAACTCATTTAATTGGCACTATATAGTTTTGGCTAATAGCTATAGAAAGCAGGTATACACTGTAAAACAGCATTATCCCCTCCCACCTCCAGAACTGTAGGATTTCTTATGTTTTTAGCCACAATCTTTCCTTTTCCTATTCCCATGACATAGCAACCTTCATTTAACCATTCACAAATGTGTCCTGAATAAGGGAACCTAGTAGTTTGAGATTCCTCCAAATTATTTGGGGAATTAATGGTCTCTTAGTGATGCCCATTAAGCTTTGTTTGACTTAATTACAAGGAAACATGATCAACACATATTTCTTGAAATAAAATGCTTATAAAATATAATGAACCAACCCACCGATCAGTCAACACACACTTCCTCTGTTCTAGGCATTGTCTTAGTTACAAAGCTTTCATAAAAATAAGACACAGCTACCCAGGTTGATTTAAATAACTAAAGAGGGTCTTTGGCTGAAACTAGCTCTCTGCCCTCCCTTCTCCCACCAAATGATCTTGTTATACCCACTTTTATGCCCACTCCTAATTCCTTCCATATCACCAGTGTGGTAATTCCAATTTCCAGTTACTTCCATAAAATGTTATAGACCATACTTTCATTTGATAATCTGAAAGGTACAAGATTTTATTGGCAAAGATACTCCTTCTGTAGAGGCAGATGACAACCCTCCATGTTTCTTGAGTTGCCATGCTAGAAAAGTTCATTACTTAGTGACCAATCCTTTGTTGATGAGTCTCTATGAACTTGACCTAATTCTTGGTCAGTAGACAGACAGCCCGTGGGTGTGTCTACGTTTAATGTTTTTGACATCTGCCAGAGATTTCTTCTTCTAGCACTGCTTTCTTCGAATTAACTCATTTCCCTGGAACAACAGAAATGAAGTTTAGTGAAAGACTAGGAATATTAAGAAAATTTAAATTGTATCATTTTCATTTAGCAAGTTATCAAACCTTTCCCCTCTTTCATCTTTCATCTTCTGCTTGCTGGGAAAAAAAATGAAGAACATTGTATTAGTCTAGTCAAACAAATTCCCATAGTTACCACTTCCAAAAATATGTGTCTAATTCCATCATCACTTCTTTGTCAGTTGGTGCTAGCATTCTCCATCATTGACCTTCTGGAAACATAGTTAATCATTGTGTTGATCATCTAAGTTGTTGGTTTTAATAATGTTATAATATTGTTCTCTTCATTCTGCTCATTTTATTTATCAAAATTTCCTAGGTTTTTTTTTCCCCTGAAACTGTTTCTTTGATCAATTTTTATGTCACAATCATATTGTTATTAATTATATTATATAATAGTATGTCAACTCTTATCCAATTTGTGGATGAACCTTTGTAAAAATTTGCTATTATAAAGAGAGTTAATATAAGTAGTTTTTATATGTACAGAACCTTTTCATTTTCTATTGATTTTTTTTGGCATACAGATCTAGTAAAATGAACATTTTAAGAATTAAACTATTACCCTGTGGTTGAATTTTGTAAAAATACGACCAGTGTTTGAAGTTAAAGTATGATACTACCCACTAGCAAAGTAGTGTACTGTAAGAGGAAAGTTGCAAAGGGTATTTATCCATTCATTTTTCATAAGCGACACACTACAAGCCCTTTCAAACTACTGCAAATGTTCCTGCAAGTCCCTGTTGATTTTCAGTGAATGGAACTGTGTGTGCAATAGATTTGATCAAATGCTCTATAGAAGATGACAAATGTGGTGAGTTAAATCTGCCTTTCAGGAGCACAGTTTATTGCTTACTGCTGCCTACAATGCAAGCACATTCAATAATTCATGATTTTCTTTTGTTTAATTTTTTAAATATTTTACTTATTCATTATCTAACAAAGTTTGTATCAACAGCCTATGGGATGATTTTCAATGAGATTTATTAGACCCTACTGAAGGAAATAAAGCATAGAAGTAGCCTCTCCCTTTAAGCCCCCAAACTTCTATTCCAAGCTCCCTAGAAGAGATTTTAGTTTAACAACATTAAAATTAAAATGGAAATGTAGCCACTTACAAATTAGAGATAACATAGCTTATCTAGTAACCTGGAGGTGGTAAATTCTTTAGAAATGCATTGCTTCATTTCATTATTCTTAAAAAAAATATATACCTTGACTCTAATTCTTGACTCTTTTGAAGAGTATTTATTTCTAAATTAAATTTTTATTGATATTTAATACCGCAGCTATTTATGGATATACCCATCTCACACTCGAGATAACCTTTCCTACTTAGATGATAAATAAATGAAACAGGTAAGCAAAATCAACTGACCCAGGAATCACATCTGACATTTTATACAACATTCTGCACCTATGGTTCTTCATCTTCTAAGAAGAGAACAGCAGTGTATGTCCTTAATTATTCTCTGAGACTAAGATGTAATTAAAATGGCATAGATTCCAGCTTCATTTTATTTTAAGAGAATAAATTTCCAACCATGAATTTCAATGTAATTCCTTAAATAATTTCTAACACTTTATAAAATAGAAGATTACTTTTACTTTTCAATCTTATTCCTAAAAAAAGTATTGGATATTATTGATATACATTGAAAATTAATATACTCTAATTTACATATGTATTTCTCTCCCTCCAAGCATCTGTTTTAGACCTAGGCTATACTACAAACTAGAAAACCTACCTTACTCAATATTTCCTTACTTTTTGGAAATCATCTCTTTACCTGTTATTGTACAGCACTGGAAAGTCTAATTTATCTTACTTAGGCAAAATTGCATGCAACTGAAGGATCTGCTGAGTACAAACACAAATGAAATATCCATTAATTATTTGACTAACTTTACATCTTTCATCTTCTTCCTCCTTGTCATTGAATGATGCAATCAATAAAAAAAAAAGAATCTTTATAGTGCTTTGTTGTCTGCAAAGTGTTTTATAAATATTAATTTATTTGGATCCTCACAACAACCCTGAAAGGTAGGTGCTATTATCATCCCTATCTAACATGTGTGGAAACCAAGCCCAGTAGTCTACAAAACTAAAAAATATGTCTGAAGTCAAATTTGAACTCAGGTCTTCCTGAGCTGTGGTCCACAATCCTATCCCCTGTACCACTAACTTTAGATAACATTTCTGTAACACTTACTTTGTGCCAGACATTAGGCTAAATACACTATAATTGTAATCTCATTTGATTTTCACAACAATCCTGGGAGATGTGTTCTGGGACAATGCTCTCTTCCTTCCCAGTCACCATTAGAATGAAACAAGGCTCTGTGCTTGCTCCCATGCCTTTTAGCATGATGATTTCACTCACATTGTCAAATGCTTTCAATGAGGATGAACAGGGTATCAAGTTCAGCAATCACACTGAAGGGAAATCCTTCAACTTGAAGAGGCTACAACCCAAGACCTAAGTAAAGGGAGTATTTGTTCATGATTTCTGTTTGCAGATGATTATGCACTTAATACAGCCTCTGAAGTTGACATGCAATAAAGTATGGATTGATTCTCTTCTACTCGTGCTAATTTTGGTCTAACAATTTAACACCAAGAAAACACAGTTACTCCATCAGCTACCACAGCACCCATAAGTGGAAACATCAGTTGCAGCAAATGGAGAAGTTTTAAATGCTGTGGATATGTTCACTTACATTGGTAGTTTACTTTCCAGTGATACACACATTGATTATGAGGTTGACACACCCATTGCCAGAGCTAGCTCAATGTTTGGGAGTCTCTGAAGAAGAGAAGAGGTATTACACTGACTACCAAACTGAAGGTTTACAGAGCCATTGCACTGACTTCATTGTTGCATGCCTATGAAGCCTGGACAGTTTACCAACTCCATGCCAAGAATCTGAATCATTTTAATTTGAATTGTCTTAGGGAAATTGGTGGTCATTACCCCCATTCTACAGATGAGGAAACTGAGATTAAGTTACATGCCCAGGATCATACAGCTAGTAAGTGTCTAAGATAAAATTTGAAGTCAGTTCTTCCTGACTCCTAGCCCTGTGCTCTATCCATTGAACTACCTAGCTGCCTATAATTTGAATAGTTTAATAATTGGTTCTCTTGATGTATGACAGAATCCAAAGCAGGCAATTCTGCTTAGGAAATTACATACTTAAAAAACATTTCAGGAACTTTGTATGGTATTGGAGCTAATTTTCAGAAATTGTTGTTTAATATACATATTTAACCTTTAGGCCTTTAAACTTCACTACTCTGATAAGCAGTAGGGGTATTTTAGTAATCCATTTGCATAGCTTATTGAGAGAAATTTACATCTAGTGAATATTTCTACTTATTTATGTATTTACGCTGACACCTCATAGCACTCTTTTGACATATAAACATTTACTTTTGCCCCTTCCCATATGAAAATAAGTTGATGTTGAACTTGAGAGGCATTACATAATTAATGAATAACAATTTTGATTTTGTTGTTTCTTTTGTTTTGTCTGTTCCAAGTCTTTGTAAAGGCAAATGAAGGTCCCACTCACTCCAGTGGACATTCTAAATAACGGGAACTGAAAGAATTGGCCCTGTTTTCATAATTTATATTTTCAGTCTTGGAAGCCTCTGTGTCTGTGTGTGAAAGGAAAAATGAACAATCCTTTGTGAGCCTTGTGTCTTATGGATCCCGTTGCCCATGATTATGCAATACACTCTGCTTTGTCATCTTAATTCACATTATTTTTGTTACGTTAATCCCGTTCCTTAGAAATATGTTTTATCTCTGAGGGAGGGGGAAGAAAAAAAGGGGAAAAATGTACTTGATAACTTCATTATATATATATATATATATATATTTTTTTTTTTTTGCTTTTTGGAAGGCTATTGGGGTTAAGTAACTTGCCCAAGGTCACATGGCTCATTATATATTTTAAAGGGCTAGTAAGTTGTATATAATAAATCTGCAGTTTCACATGCAATCACCTGTTATTATTATACTATGTTATGGAAGTGTTTGTTTTTATTTCCCACAAATTAAAAAGAAAAGAAAAGATAAAAGAATATGTTGTGGCAGATCATCTGACAACAATCCATTTCCACCAGTCATAGTTTAAATACTATTACACTGACCACAAAACAGAGTGAGATATTCACAGAATTACTAAATTTGTTATCTTTAATAATGTGTCTCAAAGCAATAATCTCTCTTTGTCAATGAAAGATAGATTTTTTTTTTTAAACTGTCCCTCTGATTCCATCAGTGGTAGTGACTTTCTTATGAGGAGTTTTCTCTGCAAATCCAGATAAACCTATTTTCTTCAACTTTTGTCTTGGGGAGTTGTCTGAGAGTATCCAGAAATAGTTATTTGTCCAAGGTCACATATAGTCATTAGTTGTCAGAAGAAGAACTTCAACCCTAGTGTTCCCGACTGTGCATACTTTTCTATCTAATATGCTATGCTGCCTTTATGTATGAAGAAATTCTACTGCAGAAATGGCTATCTTTCTTTCTTTTGTCTGTGTCCATGATATTATCTGACATTAGAAAGTATTCAATTGAGTACAAGTAAAGGGGTTTCCAATAAAAGAATGAGAGAGGATGGATGGGCTTCAGATATGTAGCTATTTAGGGCTATTGTGGTAAAGGAGATAAGTGTTAGACTTGGAATTCCAAAATACTCCTTTTGCTATATTTTTATATTGTTCATACTCTTTTTGACTTTCAACTTCAAATTCTTTCTAGAGACACAGAATATTCCCACTTTTCTTAACATAAATGTTGGATGATCCTTCTTCCTCTAAGATGAAATTGCTACACTAGAAAACGTAAGGACTGAAGAAAAGTGTAATTGACACTGAGACAGCTAGGTGATACCATAGATAGAGTGCAGGTCCTGGAGACAGGAAAACCTTAGTTCAAATGCAGCCTTAGAAATTTACTAGCTGTGTGACCACAGGGAAGTTGCTTAACCTCTATTTACCTCAGTTTATTCAACTGTAAAATAGAAATAATAAAAGCACTGACCTCCCAAGGCTGTTGAGAGGATCAAATGACATAATAATTGTAAAATAATTAGCACAGGGTCTGATGCATAGTAAGTGCCATATAATTTTTTTTTTTTTATTAGTCTTATCATAGGACAGTCTTTCACCCTGATGAATCAGGAAGACCTGGGCTAAAATCTTGTATCTGCCATTTGTGAGCCTGTTATGGTAATGGGAATTTGAAGATCTTCCCTGCCCCTTTAAAAAGCCTAAGGGAATTTGAAAACCTTTGCTGCTTTGAAGATAAACTCTGTACCCTAATAGGCTGAATGTAATCACATGGAGCCTGTGATAGGAGGAGCTTGCTGATGGGTGGAGCAGAGCACAAAGAAAGCTGAAAGTCAGAGCTAGCTGGACTGGGAGTAGGAGAACACATGTTCCAGAGAGTCAGTAAGGCTTGTGAGTAAATATTGGTCTTACATTGCTTTGTGGGAGGACTAAAGGATGGTGTGACTATCTGTGCTGTTGTGGCTTATTAACTTTTTTGCTACCTATGATGGAATCAGCTTCCTGGTTTGGGGAATTGGTTTTCTGGTATCTGAATAAGTGTTTTGCCCCTGTCTTATATATGGAGAGACTATTATATTTTGTGATCAAGCACCATGTAGGTATATTTATAGTGACCGTGGACACTGTGAATATTGCATTGGCACTTTAGAGTCAAATGAGCATAGGTAAGTCACTTTGTCTCTGAGACTCAGTTTCATCTTGCATACAATGAGATAATAAGACATTTTAGTTACCACATGACATTATTATGAGGCTCAAATGAAATACTTTGCACATCTTAGAACTATATTATTAGTATTACTGTTATTATTATGGTCATTGATAACAATAGTTAGCATTTATCTAGCATATTGAGGTTGATAAAAGCAATCTGCAAAGATTATTCTAACCATATAACAAATCCCAAGAGGCAAAGATTTGGCTTGTATTTGGTTTTTGGCAGATAAGGTGAAAAATCTACCAACAGAATTAATAATCCAATTAATTGGAATTGAAAGATACTGAAGATATGCGTAAGTGTTCAGGGAAAGTGTTTGAAAACACACACACACACACACACACACACACAAATTTCCCAAATTACTTATTGAAACGTTTTTCACATTTTGTAAAGTTTTGTGTTACAAATTCTATCCCTCCTTCCCAAGAAGACTCGAATAAAAAAAATGAAAAATAGTATGTTAAGTCTTTATTCAGACAATACCAGTTCTTTCTCTACAGTAGATGGTATGCTTCATCATTAGTCTTTTGGGATTGTTTTGGATGATTGTATTGCTGAGAATAGCTTAATCATTCATAGTTCTTCATCATACAATATTGCTGTTACTGAGTACAATATTCTCCTGGTTCTGCTCAGTTCACTTTGCATCAATTCATGTAAACCTTCAGGGTTTTTTTGAAAGTCACCTGCTCATCATTTCTTATAGCACAATAATATTATATCACAATTATGTATCACAGCTTGCTTAGCCATTCCTCAATTGATGAACATCCCTTCAATTTCCAATTCTTAGCCACCACAAAAAAGAACAGTCATAAATTTCTTTGTACAAATAGGTCTTCTTCCCCTTTTGCATTTCTTTGGGATATAGACCTAGTGGTGGTATTACTGGATCAAAGATCATACACAGTTTTATAACTCTTTAGGTGTGGTTCCAAAATGCTCTTCAAAATGATTGCATTAGTTCATACCTTCACCAACAGTGCATTAATGTCCCAATTATACTACATCTCCTTCAACATTCATCATTTCCCCTTTTTTGTCCTATTAGCCAATCTGCTGACAGGTGTTAGGTGTTGCCTCAGAATTTTTTAAATTTGCATTTACCTAATCAATAGTTATTTTGTTTAAATATGGCCATAGCTTTGTGGGGGGTTTTTTGTCTGCAAACTACTTATTTATATCTTTTAATTATTTATAAATTGGGGAATGACTTGTATTTTTATGAAGTTGAGTCAATTCTCTTTATATTGGAAAAATAATAACTTTATCAAAGATACTTGTTGCAAAATTTCCCCCAATTTTGTTTTCCTTTTAATTTTGGTTGCATTGATTTTATTTGTACAAAATCTTTTACATCTAATATAGTCAAAATATCTGTTTTGCATTTCATAACGCCCTCTGTTTTCTTTGGTACTCCATTCTTCCCTTATCCACATATCTAACAAATAAAACATTCTGTTTTCTTTCTTTTTTTTTTTTGGAGGGGTAAGGTAGGGTGATTGGGGTTAAGTGACTTGTCCAAGGTCACACAGCTAGTTTTTGTGTTAAGTGTCTGAGGCCAGATTTTAACTCAGGTCCTCCTGACTCCAAGACTGGTGCTCTATTCACTGCACCACCTAGCTGCTCCTAAACCATTCCATTTTCTACTGATTTGCTGATGGCATTAGCCTTTACATGTAGATGATGTATGCATTTTTATCTTATCTTGTTATATATGTAACATGTGGGTCTATACCTAGTTTTTACTATATTGTTTTGCAGTTTTCCCAGCAGTTTTTTTTTTTTTGTCAAATAATGAGTTTTTCTTCCAAAAACCTGAATCTTTGGGTTTATCATGTACTATATTACTATGGTTATTTATTATAATGTAATGTATACCTATCTTATTCCACTGATCTGCCACTCTAATTTTTTAACCAGTACCAGATTGGTTTTGATAATTACCATTTTATAAGACTGTTGCAGATTTGCTATAATTATGCAATCTTCCTAAACATTTTTTCTGTTTGTTTAAAGCCTTTAAAGTGAACCTGATCTAAATAAAGCCAACAATTGACTCTCACCTGCACTAATTCTCTTTCCTTCTAGAATGTAGTAAGAGATGGTGTATACTCTCTGCTCAGGATCTAGAAACATACTTAATAATGAACTTAGATTTTTTTTATCTGAGGATAGAGCATTAGATCTAGTCGATTTTTACATGGAGCCAGCACGCAGATGCTCATATGTTTCCTCATTGGCACATACTGATTTTCCCTGGCTACTTATAATTTTTGTGGGATTTAGAAATGGTGGCTGATATCACTGGCTCAAATTTTTTAGTTTGTTTGTTTTTGTTGTTGTTTTTTTTTTTTAGCCTGGTTTCTGGAGCTCTACTGCTAGGCTGCAATGCTGACCCTGCTCCCTATTCCTGGTCTTGGAATGTTGAATTTTTATTCCAGAGTAATAGCAGTAGGAGTTATAATAATATGGCTTTATTTCCAAGCTAGAATAGTAAGAACACCATGTGTGTTCCACATTTTTCTATCAATTCTGTAACAGAACCTCAATTCATCCCAGTTGGTTAAACTACAAGTCTTTTCCCTTTTGTTGTGCTGTTATATTTTTAAAATAAATTTATTTATATATTTTTTAGTTTTCAAAGTTCACTTCCACAAGATTTTGAGTTATAAATTTTCTCCCTGTCAAGTGTTTGCTTTACACTCTCCCCCAATCTGCCCTCACTTTTGTCATCCTTGCTCTTATCATCTTCTCTGCTACTTTCCTATAGGGTAAAATACCCAATTGCATGTGTATATTATTAACTCCTTAAGCCAAATTCAATGAGAGTAAGGTTGAGTCACTCCCTTTCACCTTTATGCTCTTCTCCTCCATTGTAACAATTTTCTCTTGCCTCTTTTATGGGAGATAATTTGCCCTATCCATCTCTCCTTTTCTGCTTCTCCCAATATATTGCTCTCTCACCTCTTAATTATATTTTTTTAGAAATCATCCCTTCATATTCAACTCATCCTATACCCTCTATGTGTACAAGTACACACATACATATACACACATACCATCCTATACAAATATATATATATGTATATACATATATGCATATATATGTATGTATACACATATATACATATATATGTATGTATACACATATATACATATATATTCCCTTCACCTATCCTCATTCTGAGAAAAGTCTCATGAGTTACAATTTTCATTTTTCCATGGAAGAATGTAAATATTTCATCTTTAATTAAAGTTCATTATGATTTTGTTTTCCTATTTACCTTCTCATGCTTCTCTTGCTTCTTGTATTTGAAAGTCAAATTTTCTGTTCAGCTCTAGTCTTTTCATCAAGAATGCTTGAAAGTCCTCTATTTCATTGAATATCCACATTTTCCCCTGAAGTATTATGCTCAATTTCACTGGGAAGGTGATTCTTCCTTTTAATCCTAATTCTTTTCACCTCTGGAATATTCCTTAATGTAGAAACTGCTAGATTTTGTGCTATCTTGATTGTGTTACCACAAAACTCAAATTCTTTCTTACATACTCCTTCTATTATTTTCTCCTTGACCTTGGAATTCTGGAATTTGACTATAATATTCCTAGGAGTTTTCTTTTTAGGGTCTTTTTCAAGTGTCAATAAGTAAATTCTTTTGATTTCTCTTTTGCGTTCTGGTTCTAGAATATCATGGCAATTTTGCTTGATATTTTCTTGAAAGATGATGTCTAGGCTCTTTTTTTTTTTTGATCATGGCTTTCAGATAGTCCAATAATTTTTAAATTCTCTCTCCTGGATGTATTTTCCAAGTCAGTGATTTTCCAATGAGATATTGTCCATTGCCTTCTATTTTTTCATTCATTCAGATCTGTTTTATACTATCTTGATTTCTCATAAAGTCATTAGATTCCATTTGCTCCAATCTAATTTTGAAGGAATCATTGACTTTAGTGAGTTTTTGAAATTCCTTTTCCATCTGACCAATTCAGCTTTTTAAGGCATTTTTCTCCTCCTTGGCTTTTTGGACCTCTTTTGCCATTTGAGTTATTCTATTTTTAAGGTGTTATTTTCTTCTGTCAGGCTGTTGATTCACTTTTGATGATGCACTTTCTTGCATCATTCTCATTTATCTTCTCAATTTTTTCTCTACTTTTCTTACTTGATTTTCACAATCCTTCTTTAGCTCCTCAATGGTCTGTGACTAATTCTTATTTTTCTTGGAGGCTTTTGTTGCAGGAGTTTTGACTTTGTTGTCTTCTTCTGGTTCTATGTTTTGATTCTTTTTGCCCTCCCCCCCAAAAAAATGATTCTATTGTCTGATTGTGCTTCCTCTGTTTGCTCATCTTGCCAGCCAATTACTTGGCTTTTGAGCTCTTTGCCACAGTAGAACTCTGCTTCCAGAGTAGAGACTGCTGTGTCCCAAATTTCTGGGGTTTTGTGGAGATGTTGTCAGAGTTTTTGTTTTTTTTTGTTTTTTTTTTTCCAGCCACCTGCCTCAGAACTGTGAGGAGAACTTTCTCTCCATAGCCTCATCAAGTTCTGCCACATCAACGCTCTTCACCCCAGGACCACAAAACAAGCAGGGCAAAACAAGAGAATTCTGCCTCAGTGCCAGCAGAGGTAAATGCAAATGCCCTATGCACAGTCAATTGGTCCCCCTATGATCTGTAGTCCTGTAGCTGGAAGCAGCAGCAGCTGCAACCTCCTCTGCCCCAGGGCATGGATCAAACTGTGCTCTTCCCTTACCCAGGATCAACAGGGTTCCCCACTGACCTTTTACTTTCTCTTCCGTGTTTATGGGTTGAGGAGTCTGGAAACCATCACAGCTGCCAGTGATTCACTCTCCTAAAGTCTGCTCCAGATGATCTGGTCCACCCCAAGTCTGGGCTGGTGTGAATCACACAGGACTGCTCTCTGTTCCCAGACTGGTGTGATAGACCGTTCCTTTTAACCTTCCAGGATGCCTTCAGTGATAGATTTGTTTCTCTCTGTCACTTTGTGAGTTCTATAGCTCTAAAATTTGTTTAGAGTCATATTTTACATGTAATGGAGGTGCTTGGAGTGGGAACTCAAGCAAGTTCCTGCTTTTACTCCACCATCTTGGCTCTACCCTATGATTTTATTATATTAATGAATGTATTAATGAATGGGGGGGGGAGCATGTATTAAGTGTTTGTGATCTGTAAAGCACTGTTTTAAGTGCAAGGAATACAATAGAACAGCAAGATAGTCCTTGCTCCCATTAGCTTATCTTCTAAGAGGAGGAGGAAACATAGAATAATGAAAATTTTAGGAACAAGATGAATAAAACCCCACTGATCCTTATACTGTTTTTTGTAGGGCATATAGTACTATATTGTCTTCAGCATTACTTCCATTGTGTGTATCTATGTGCTGTGTGTATATATGCATACATATATGTATATAGCATATACATATGTATATATGTGTATATTAACTATATGACTATTCTAAGAACTTTGCTGTGAGAAATATAGCTGATAATTAACAATGTGGATATAACAATGGGAAACATCATATGACATGCTATCTTTTATATTGAACACTCCAACCACCATTACTGACCTTCAGCTTCCATATGTGTGTTGTCTTCACCATTAGATTGTAAGCTCTGTGAGGATAAGACCTTTCTTTGTTTTTATTTGTATTTTTATCTTTAGCCCTTAGAACAATCCCTGGAACATAGTAAGCACACAAAAAATACTATTTTGAATGACTGCTTAACTCTATCCTTGCCTACTCCACCTTATCTATCCTTTGATTTATCTTTAAATGTCCATTTCCCTGTGACCACATCACACTTATATTATCTTTTAAACTTGTGAAAGTATAATTCTATTATTTTAAGTGACATATTTTTTTTCATCTATTCCATGTTCTTATTTCTGTATTATGGTGAAATAGATTTCATAAGATCATAGTGTTCTAGATTTCAAATTAAAAGGGTCCTTAAGGGTCCTCTAGTTTAACCTTCTTATTATATATGTGAAGAAAATAGAGGTTAAATGACTTACCCAATGTCATACTATCAGTAAGTATCAGAGTCAGAACTTGAACTCAGAATCTCTAGGTAAAAACTACCACTTAAATACACTTACCCTAATTATCTATAGCTCTTTTTTCATCTTTGAGACAGTCATAGCAGCATAATAAACATGCTCATCTCTGTATGCCTTTAGAAGGGTGATATATTTTGTTTTTGGGAATATTAATTATACCCATTTATATTTCTCTGTTTTCTCTTGATAAGAAAGATGAGAAGTTATATGGTCAATAACTTAGGTAGAAAGTTGCATCAGAAAGCAAGTGTAGAATTGTCAAATGGATATATATTTTCTAATTAGACTATTTGGTACCTGAATTCCAACTTGATGTTGAGAGAATTTTGATGCAGAAAAATAACCTAGAGTGAGGGAGGTTCCATGAGGATGTTTCCTGGTATAGGAAGATTAACGAAGACTGAGCTACATGTGAGAAACAGTTAAATTTTATATTGTAAAGTTTAAGTACACATTTGTGAATTTGTGTATATTCTTTCCTCTTAATATAAGTCCAAGAAAACACACTTTTATGTTCTGGAGTTTGTGTTAGATGGATATAATAGAGAAAAAAAAGGACTAGATGCCACATTCTGGTGCCCAAATATAATAGCATTCAAAAAAAAAATAAAGTGCAATTAAGGACAATGTGAAACAGACCTATGAACCCAGTAAACCATGTTACCTTGGTTCCTTAAACTATAAAGGGGAATCACAAAATGACCTTGGGAGGTCAAGGGAGATCATAAAGACCTGGTCACATTCAGCATATACTTCCTCTGTATAGTATAGTTAGTATGATTAAATGTTCTTACTATTTTGATTTTCTTCAATGACAGTTCTCTTTTCTCATGTAGCACATTGAAGATTGTCATGTTAGAATACAAATGTGGTGGCTTTTCTATAATTGATGTTGAAAAAAAGTTTGCTATTGGATTGTTTCTATGTAATCTCATCTCTTTACTGTCTTTCTACCAGTTTCATTATAAAATTCCCTGAAAAACACGTTACTTAGTTAAAACCCTCAGGAAGCTTTCTTTCAACTCCCCCACACTCTATATTTTCCTCATTGTTTTATTAGGTGATATTTCTCACCATCTTCCACCATCCACCTCTTTAAAAATTTACAAATTAATTTTAAGCTATCATTGCTTTTGATGCCAACTTTCTCTTTCTGGGAGAGATCAACCCATTGGAACAAGTCATTTCCTTTTTGTCAAGCTATATTTATCTTTGTGTAACAACACTTGATTCCTCACCTGCATGTAAACAGAGGCACATCCACATCACAATGAATTAATGAATACATACATACATGAATGAATACATGAAGGAAGCATTGATTGTTTACAATATGCAAAGCATTGTGCTGAGAGTTGGGGATACAAGTAGAAAGAAAGATACCCCTGATCTAAAAGAGCTCACATTTTTTTTTTTTTTTTGCATTTTTGGAGGGCAGTTGGGGTTAAGTAACTTGCCCAAGGTCACATGGCTAGGTTTTTGTTCATGTGTGCATTAAGTGTCTGAGGCCGGATCCGAACTCAGGTCCTTCTGACTCCGGGGCCGGCACTCTACTCACTGCGCCACCTAGCTGCCCCAAGAGCTCACATTTTAATGGGAGTCAGAAGAGAAGAAATAAACATTTATATAGTACCTACTATGTGCCAGGCAATGTACTAAGTACTGCTTTACAAATATTATCTTATTCCTTAAAATAACCTTTTGAATTAGGTGCTCTCATTCCCATTTTCCAGTTGTGGAAACTGAGGTAAACAGAAGTTACCCAAACTCCCACAAATAGTAAGTGTCTGAGACTAGATTTGAACTCAGGTCTTCCTGTCTCAGAGTCCAGAATTCTATCCACTGAGCAACCTAGCAGGGTGGACACAACATATATGTAAATTTTTGGTGGCAAACCAGATGAAAAAGTCCCAAACTTTTTAGGGTTCAATAGCAAAGCAGATTCCTTCCTTTTTGAGGTAATTATTTAATGTAATTAATACCAGAACTTCTGGCATTCAGGTTTCTAGACCAATACCATCAGGATCTGAGGGGATATAGTCTTCAAGATGGTCATGATGATTCAACTTGCCTGAAACAAGCTTCTCTTTCTCATTCAATGTTTCTTATTATCTTAGCTGATCTGGCTTGCCAGCTGTCTTTGGGTCAGTTGATTTATACTTGGTAGGGTTAGCTGGCTCTTTCTCCACAGCACTTGCTTCTATGAATAATAATTGTGAGCCTTGGACTGGGAACAGTACCTGGAGGGTATTCTCATGTCCAGAGGTCCTGTGTCTTTTTGAAAGTTGATCACAGTTGTTATGAGGAAGGTGCCCCCCACCCACAATGATTACCCTGCTCAGTGATGGTTGTGGAAACTGGGCTAGAAACAAGTCTTATGGTATGAAGAACACTTTTATTCCCAAGGATCTTGGGTTCAGGGTCATATGCTGTCCTTATCAGTGTCTGAGGGAAGATGGTAGTCAAGGTCATGGTAATGGCTTGGCTTGCGTGCCTCATACGGCGTCCTGTTTCTCCCTCATGGTATTTAGTACATCAGCTAGCTCTCATTGTCCTGTGTGTGACAATTAATTAGCAGTTGGAACCATGGTTAAACCCTTTTCCCTGAGAGTTGTTTTTCTAAGTGATATCTAGGAGCACTGTACTGGAAGCAGTGGTATGTATAGTACAGTGAGTCAAAAGAATAGAACTTAATGAGTGATACAAGGAATGAGAACTAGCATTCTTCATGGCTAAATATCTGAGGTAGAATCATGATCTGAGAGAATTATAATTTAAAACAGTTTCTACTAAAAAACAGTTTGTGAAGCCCCTTACAGCAGTGTCCCATATGAATTCAATAATGATGATGTCAGCATTTGTAAAATCAAGAACAGGACAGAATAAATACTGGGGGTCATATTAAGCCCACTTAACCATATTTCATTCAAGCATATGTGATTTCCCCTCAGGGTGTGGTTGTAAAACTAGGCCCTGCTGAGTTAAGGTCTACGCATCACTTGTTATATCTAGAGGAAGAGGCAGATAATGATTTTACATACCCCATGCTGTGCTCAGATTCATGCCTCTTCAATCAAATGATACAGATAATTAGTAATTCTAATAAAGGCTCTAGCATGGCAAAAATTTACTGAATTGTTTTGCATTCATTCCCTGTATGCTTAAGCTGTTTAAAGTTTGAAGGCAAACTTTATCTATGACATGACTCCATGAGATTAATACTAGAAGAGGCCTTACTCTTGGATTCTGATCTTGTCGGTGTTTTGGGGATAAATAGGAGCACTTACCTCCTCTCTTCATCAGGATCAAGTTTGAGATGTATTTCTGAGCATCATTTTTCTGAGCCTAAGATTTCTCAAGTATGAAATTAAAGTAGGAATTTTCACAAGGTCATTGCTTACAACATAAATATGCATGCTTCATGAAAACTTCATATGTGTGTTTGTGTATATGTATGTGTGTGTATATATATACATATATATGTAACATATAAAATGCAATGTGATTGAATTAAATATAATGTTAAACATTATATGCACATAGTAGATTTGGGGGTTGCATTCTTATGACTTGAGATTCCATATACCACCACAAAGTTTTTTTATTGAATAAAGAAACAACAACAAAAATACAAATGAAATAATAAATTTGATTCATTAATCAGTAACACCATTTTATTTAGCAGTAGTCTCTTTAATGTAAAAATTAATGGGCTCAGAAGGCATAAGGGACAAGAGTACATAGGTTAGCCTGAAATTAACCATTCACCAACTGGAATCCAAATACAAATATCAAGACTTTAGAGGGAGGAGATTTGGGATGACCAGTAATTAGGGGTAATTGAGATTGACAAATGTCATCACTAGGTTTCTCTTAAATACAATAGGGGATAGAGGCTAGATCTATTATTTCATTTGCATAAGGAATTCCTAGACATGGAGCCTCCTTCTAGGGATGTATCTTAGGACCTGCTCTGGATCTTGTATTCTTGTTAAGTAGCCTAGGGTACTAAGATAACTTGCCCAGGGTCACAAAATTAATATATGTCAGAAGTGGAACTTGAACTCAGGTCTTCCTCACTCAGTTCAAGTTCTTAACTGCAACATTCTGGATTAAGAAGTTGATCATTTTTAAAAATTCTACTATGTTATGGAAATGCTTGTTTCATTTTATGAAATAAAATAAAATTAATAAAAACATTTTAAAAAGTTGAAAGGAACTTCAATATCATTGCATCCAACTGCTGCTTTCAGTTGAGACAATCTGAGGCTAAGAGAAGTAAAGTGAATTATCCAAAGTCACACAACTATTAAATATAATAGCTGAGATTCAAACTAGATTCCATGACTCTAATTCAGTCTTCCTCCCAGAAAACCATACTGACTCTAGTTTTTAATATATGTGGATCAGTAGAGGGAACTCCCTAAAGCACAAAAAACTTAAAATATTTGGGGGCATGAGAAGTTAAGCGATTTTTCCTAGCACTACATAGAGAGTATGTTTATGGTAGAATTTGAACTTAAATGGCTCATACTCTCAGATTGAACCTATATCCACACCATCCTGTCTCTAGATTTTTTTTCCTTATCACAGAGGGGGAAAGTTTGTTTCATGTCTCTCATGAATTTGAGGATTACTTTAAACAATTTCTTCTTTTAGTGGAATTACTTCATACATAATTGGGATTTGCAAGACAATTAAACGTAATGAAAATTGGAGGCACAATACAATGACAGTATTCTCTCTCTCTCTCTCTCTCCCCTTCTTTCTTTCTCTCTCCCCATCTTTCTCTCTCTTTTTTGAGTTGTTTTATTAATAATTGGAGGTCATTCCTAAAATGGCTTACTGCCCTTTACTCAAGACTGATTGTGTCTGTGCCTTTCTTTATTCAAGATACTGGAGTTTGAAAAAAAACAAATCTAACACACTCAACCATGGGAATTCTATTAGATCTTGTGAACAATAGTCCATTCAAGCCTAGAAAACTTTGATT